>LBNU01021942.1:9812-39568 GCA_014162995.1 Artemisia annua
TGTATATATATATATATATATATATATATATATATATATATATATATATATATATATATATATATATATATATTTGTGTTATGTTTTAGATTTTTTATTTTGATTAATATGTTAGTTAGAATAAGTGGAACTTATAGGACTACCCAATTTCATGGACGAAAGTTTTGCGAATGATTGAATCGAATTAGGGTTAGGGTTGTTAGCCTTGATCACTATTTTTGCGAAGATAGAAATTTGAATGTACTTATTTGATCTAGGAGAGATTAAAATGGAATGTTAGAAAAGATTTTGGATTTAACGAGTTGAAAATTATAGGAATTATGCCTAAATGCTTAAACCTAAGATAAGAACTGCTTATTTTTAGAGGTTTTTAAGAAAACAATGAAGAAAAACTGTATCATGAGTTTGAAAACATAGTTTTGTTGGCAAGATGCTTTAGAATCAAATATTTTGCGCCCTTAATGCTATGTGCGCCGGTTTCAGATTTGAACCGTCGTACTTACATTTTAAACTAGCTAGTACGCCGTACTTGTTGCCAAGTACGTCGTACTTTTTGCCTGAATTCAAGACAGAATGTTTGAGATGAGAATATTGAAAGAGATTTAGACATATGTGTGCACTAACAGCTAATAATCTTGTGTCCATGGACTATTTTTATTTGCAGGTAAGAACTAGAGGAGCTATTAAGAGAGAAAAGAATAAAAGAGAGACTAAATATCAACCAAATTTAAGATGGAATGGAGTTACAAGAGAGGAGAAGAGGGAGTTTAATGACAAACTGATGAAGATAGTGGACATGGATATTGACATTCCCGGGATCGTGGACTGCAGAGTCATGAGAAACTTAGGCTGTGAGAAAGACCTTGAGAATATGTTGTTGGTTAGAGTAGTATTCCCTGATGAAGTTGTGGATTCATTTATGTAGAAGAAGGCTGTGGAGATCAAAGAATCTGTGTACAGGGAGTGGTGCTTAGAGTTTTTCAGTTCTTTGAGAGTTAAAAGAGAAATGATTGATAATGAGACTGAAGAAATAATGAAATTTAGGCTTGGTGGAAAGGGATATTCTGTTACAAAAGTATGTTAACACTTCGTTCTCGAACACACGTACTCGTAGCATTTCAATAAGAAAAGCTAGGTTCTTAATCCACGAGCAAGCACTACTAGTGTTGAGCCTTAGTTGATCGAATGGGAACCCTAGGAGGGTGTATTGATCGCCTATAGCTCAAAGAAAGAGAGGAAGAAGAGAATTGGCTTGCTAATGAACCAAGGAATGAATAGAATGAATACATGAGGGCATGTATTTATGCTAATCAAGTACCTTGGAGCAAAAGACACAATCCCTAACCCTAAAGCTATGGATCGGCCGAACATAGCCCAAGACACCCATTCTAGATCCTTCTTGGCTATTGTTTCACTCTTAGTCCTTTATCTTTCATCTAACGGTCGTTAGTGTCCGTTAAGTGCTTATTTCGTGAACTTAATAATTATTCATACTTAATATAATAATTATTAATTAATTGAAACTCATACGTAAAGTGTGCAATCCCGAAGTCTCGAGTTCGAGTCCGGACATATCACATTAATTTATATACGTAAGCTTTACAGCTCCCACTCGGATATACATTAATGTAATAATGACATTAGTTAGTCTAGCTTTAACACGCCAATGTCCCCAGAACAATCACGAGTATGGTTTCCTGGAAAAAACCACCATTGATGATTCATCATCATATTTATCCTTTTGTTTTTAATACTTGTTAATATGGATATGGATTGAAGTCATTCCATAATTAACTTTCTGTTTCTCGTTATTAATAATTGAGCAAGATTACCAAAACATCTGAACATATTCCAGATAGACTTTGGGCATGGCCATGCAAACATCTTATCAACTCTACGAGTGGCCAAACAATATTATACTTCAAAACAAATTTGTAGGAACAAATTCTTTCTTGACTACAAGCATAACCCATGAACTTTGCATCACTTCTGAAAATACCCCTTATAACCACCAGTTACGGATAGTGTTAGAATATTTTACACAAGTGAGCTACATCCACAGCAATTATCTGGAATCTCAAGTCTGAGGATAAATATTCATGATTTACTTAAATGACAACATCCATAAAGTACAATCATGTAGTTGGGATTCTGTCCTATATTCAATTTATTATTATTATTGAATATCATGTGAATTTGGCATGTCCTACGCATCAATAAACTTAAGTATATTCTACCAAAACTCAGATTTGTCTTAATTTAATGATATTCCCATATCATTAATTGACAACGGACTATTTAGAATAACATAAGTTATTCATGGATTTAAACATGCAAATATAGGATACAATCTATTATTAATGAAAACAAATGTACTAAGTACTTTAATTCATTATAAATAATAAATTGCTTAATATCCTTTATCCAAATACTAAATAGATCAATGCATGATAATTCTAGTTAATGAATTTTGTCTCAAGTAATAACTTGTTGACTATTATGCCTCCAGTAATGACAATCATACTTGTTGACAAGGCATTATTCAACTAACTTTGATCTATCATAATTTTGAGAATACTTATTTCAAGAATTCAATTAGTGAAATTCTTGTATGTGTGCAATCAATTATCATGATATTGCTACATAATATTTCATAAATGGTGTGACATCCTCAATTACCAATTTATGACAATCAAACTTTCAAACACTTTAAAGTTTAAAGCATTCTAATTCTGTAATGTATAATGCAACTATGCTCTTAGTTGAGCACAACTAGTTCACATGGCTATTAACAAGGATGAGATCCTTCCATGACTAGTATTGAATGTTATCTCAATTAAATCAGCATCATTGTATACAAACCACAATATGCTATTTAAAATCCCGTAAACTTAATATCCATTGTGTAATTTTGATGCCTACCAATTTTTCAAAATTTAATTGTCGGCTATAACAATTACGCAACAATTTGCCATATTGTTTATACTTAGAATTTTTTTTAGCAATTCCAGGTGAGGATCATTATTCTAAGTCCAAACATATTCCATTAGAATATCTATTACACAAGTTATATATATAATAACTTTTAGTTGGATATCAAATATTGTCAAATCATCTTGCATTTAAGTATGATACAACAACAATATGATGCACATGAAAAATCCTTCAGTCAAATTTAGATTTTATTCATGTTCTATCCTTTCAAATATATATATATATATATATTTGAAAGGATAGAACATGAATAAAATCTAAATTTGACTGAAGGATTTTTCATGTGCATCATATTGTTGTTGTATCATACTTAAATGCAAGATGATTTGACAATATTTGATATCCAACTAAAAGTTATTATATATATAACTTGTGTAATAGATATTCTAATGGAATATGTTTGGACTTAGAATAATGATCCTCACCTNCAACAACAATATGATGCACATGAAAAATCCTTCAGTCAAATTTAGATTTTATTCATGCTCTATCCTTTCAAATATATATATTCATTTAATCTTTCAAAAAAAATGATATATCATATTTCATTAGATTTATTTACTGCACGTGTTTATCAAATAATAAACTTTAGTTCTAAGGTTGGTGTTTTATTTTCTAAATCCTTTAAGTAAAGTTTCATTCCAAACTAAGCTTTAACATTATACTTGTATGGAATGTTACTTCTTATATGTTATACAACATATATGATTTAGTAAATCAAACATAATACTCCCACTAGCTTTCAGGAATACTTAGAAATTATCT
This sequence comes from Artemisia annua, assembly GCA_014162995.1. Lineage (NCBI taxonomy): Eukaryota > Viridiplantae > Streptophyta > Magnoliopsida > Asterales > Asteraceae > Artemisia > Artemisia annua. The sequence continues at coordinate 13,572 of LBNU01021942.1, forward strand.
TATTTCAATTATAAATCAAAACATGGATTTAATAATTAAACATAAGAGTAATCTCCTAGATGCACGCATTTATCCATTCATGGATTATTGCACTTTGTATACTTCCAAAGATTTATTTGAATTCATAAACTCCTTTTGATTACTTATCGTCCTCGCTCAAGTAATCATTCAAGATAGAGTTTTGATATTCATTGTCAAATTTCATATTCATATAAATATGACAATTACCATCTTTGTATCTTTAATGTGCTTAAGAAAGAGTATCCAATCATAGTTAATTGCTTAAATATGATTAATAATCTTGTCATAAGACATGCATTAAAATATGTGTTCAATTTTGTCAATATGATTTTTATACAAAGATTTAAACCACAAGGGTTACATTATCTTTGAATAAACTCATCATCATTCTCTAACGATTAAGAATTAAGATAAATCAAATTTTCAAAATTTTATTATCTTTATGAGCAGCATCTATCACATTCATAGTATGAGTAATTTACCCAATTCGATATTTGGTAATATTTCATCATATAATCCTCAACATATGTAACAAATATCTGAGATATCCAAGTGGATCTATGAATGATAATTCCATCATCTTGAGGTTTATCATTTACATGTTAAGCCTCATCATGATTTTCACTAGTATGGTTTTAGAAGATTACGTATTTTGTAATTTTATCTTTTCAAGATAAAAACTCCCACTTGCCTTTAGTAATATATAGACTATCTATAAATACTTAGCAATTATAGCAACAATCCAATTTTCTCTTTTGGGACATTACAAATACATATTGACAGTTCCTGACATTCTTTTGTTAATAACCTTCACATAAGTAACTTAACAAATTCAGAACTCCATTTTAAGACTTAATGTGATTCATCACATTTCATAATTCAATAACGTCTTATTAATCTTCTAGGAGTCAAATTGAGTATATTCAATCAATACTCAATTTCTAACCTTGATAACTTTTGGAAGAAAAGAAGATATATTTATCTTGAACCAAACACTACAACAAGAGTTTGATTTCCTAACTGAACATACTATAATCTAGTATTTCATTAGAAGTAATATTGTAAGCCAATCTAACAATATGTAAGATAACCATATATCTATTAGCTTGTCTATTTACCAACTAAATCAATCTTAATGGTGAAATAGAATTTTCAAGCCTCTTGCATGTTTTATAACCCAAGTACTTATTAACCAAGTCACTTCATGTTCATGTCTTAGAAAGAAGACATAAACTGTTATAATCCCACTACACGTTATTAATCATTTATCAACTCAATGACTTCTTGTATATGTCTTAATTAAAAAAACATAACAAGCTAACGTCTTACTTTACATTATACCAAGCCTTGCATAAAGACTTCATGTTTATAAATATACAATAAAGTATAAACATGTATAACTAAAGTAATCATGAACACCATCATTTGGGTTCAATTGTCTTTTCAAGTTAACTTACTACTTTCATTTATTTATGTCATTCTAAGAATACATAATTATTGAAGTAGTATTATATTACTTCATGCATTTATGCCATTCCAATAATACATAAATATTAAAGTTGAAGTAGTATTGTTATTGACACATGTTCTAATAGCTATCTAATTTAGAAACTGTAAATTATCCATGTAGGTCTCACGCATACATGGAAATTCACCTTGTTGTTGTAATCTAGTCAAGGTCTCACTTTAGCTAAATTTCAACACCAAGTATTTCTTAGATTAGATGTGTATTAGAATGTGAGTCTCTTACTTTGCAGTTAAGAGAATCATTTAAATCATATTCTTATGTGTTGTACCTTGCACACAATAAAGATTTCTCCCACTTGTGCACGGAACAACATCATGTATCACATAAACAACACGCATGCGCTTGTTAATGTGAACAATATGATTTGTGTCATTAGCATAACTAGTAGATATAAAGTTACTCAATCAATCAAGGAAACGCCCATGACTATCCTTGAAAATATTAGTGTCTATATTTAGAAAGTAATTATCTTGAGACATTCAAAAGATAATCTGAGTTATAATCAAGACAATAAGTCTTGTAACTCCCACTGAATTAGAGAACATTATAATAATCCCTTATTCAGTAATAAGAACACAATTCTCCCACTGAATTAGAGAACATTACAATAATCCCTTATTCAGTAATAAGAACACAATGCTCCCACTGAATTTAACAACATTGTAAATGTGTCATTATCATTGAAAGGAAATAGTGTGCTTTTTACTTTTCTACATCTTTTGAGAAAACCCATTCGTAACAATTATATAGGTTCTAAAAGAATGTATTCTACTACGTAAATGTGATTCATCACATTCCAAACTATTAACTTGAAAAGTTGGTCATGCAATTTCTTCCTTAATAGATCTACCATTCCAACAATTGTATGTAGTATCTTTAAATGTTCAAATCAAAACAACTAGATAAAATAATCTAATTTGTCTTTTACCATTTTGCAGTAATCAGTCTAGCTTCTAATTTAATAACTCATAAAGTGCAAATAATCATTACTATTAAAGTTTGCTATGAGTTATGTATTTAGAATTTAGACAATTCTAATCATCCTATTATACCTTTCTCATTCATGAAAAGGAATAGGATTAAGTCTCACACTTCTCTTATGGAAAGAAGACTATTAATTCTTTTCGTAAAGTTGACTCTAACTAAAAATCCCATATGGGTGTAGATCAATTTACTTGTGAAAAGAATAACTTACGTTTACGGTTCCATGTTGCATTAATACATTAAAACAATTTACAAAATTCAATTTTAGTATTATCAATAATCAATATTTTCAAGAAAATATAATACCAATGGAAATATTCATATAACCAACATAATATTCTTGAAAACCTAGGATCCAACATTTCATAAGCTTCATTACATCAGTTGATCTGCTACTAATGAAAGTATAAAAGATGGTAATCTGTCGAACAATAATTGGCAAATAATTTTCCAATTCCTAGATCATTATGGGATTTACATCAAATTGATTCATCAATTTGCAATGTAAGCATGTTTCATCCCATCTTATGCCTTAAGTTCTAGGTCTCACGCATCAACTTAATTAAGTCGTCTAACTTAGAAACTACAAATTCTCCATGTGTGGTCTCACGCACACTCGGAAATTTACCTTGTCATTAATCTTTGGCCTAGGTCTCACGCATACTAAAGAATTAACTCCAAGTGTTCCTTATAGTTAGATGGCATGTGACTTAAATTTCAAGGGTATTTAAATTTTGATGTGTGTAATCAAAATTATGTACAAAGATGTCATGAATTCATCTTTGTATCATAGGTTTCATGAACAAAACATTTTCATATTCGTTTCTTTACATGAGCATAAATCAACAAAGTTTTAATTGAGGCGTTGAGAAAATTACAACATTGCCTTAAGATGCTTCGTACTATAATGGTATTCAATATGACTGATGAGTGTGTAAATACTCATCATTTTTGTCCCATCTAAACTGCAAAAACATTTAAAAACACTCAGAAATGGCTCAAAATACAAAAAATATCTCTGGATTGTATTTTTACATGTTACAGGTACAAAAGGATTGAAAACAGAACAAAAACGAAGCAAAATGGACATTTTCCGGATTGACGCGATAACGTACGTGCAATTTGTTAAATCAAGACGAAGTCAAAGTCAACCCCGGGATATACTTTTGGAACGAGCTTGGAAAACCGAACCTGAATACCCAATAATAATTTTTTGGGCCAACCCGACCCATTTTAATGGACCGGGTCAGCCTACCCAATAACCCATTATATAAAAAACAACCCAAATAAACCCAACACCCCCTTTGTATAATAAACGGGTCAAACCCACGTTGACCATCTCCTCCTCCCCAACCACTTGCCTGCTACAACCCCTGCAACACTCCACCTTCACCCATCAACTCTGCCAATCACCCATTCCATGTCCCCTCCACATCACACTAAATCCAAACTCCATTTATTACCCTTGAATTGCTCCAAGTTAACTGCCAATTGCATCAAAACCTTTTGGCGCCAAAAACGTATTTCAATGGCTAGGATGTCTTTGACCAATCCAATGGCTGGAAATTGGTGGGATTTGCTCAGAGGGACCCACAAAACCCTAAATGGAGTCTATAAAGAAGAAGCAAGCAGGAATGAAGCAAGGAGTAGTTAATTTAGCAGTAGTGTAGATGGTAGTTAAATTCTCAAATTATGTAACTTAACTTTTCAAGTGTTAATTCCAGTCTTATTATTGTTTTTCAAGTTCTATTATTGTATTTCAAGAATCAGTTAATCAAAATTTCATGTTCCTCTTTCAATTCAGTTTTTGCTCTAAGCCTTGAAATTCTCATTATTATATAATTCTTTGCGAAATGTTGTTTCTAGGTTCCATTAAGCTAAATTAAGTACTTTAAACTTGTTGAGACCTTAAAACCTCAGTGTTGTTTAAGAAAATCATAAATACCAAAAAAAATATGAAAAATAGTGAAAAATAAAAATAAAAAATAAAAAAAAAAGAGAAGAAAGAAGAAGAAAGGCAAAGAAGAACACTGTGGAGCATGGGTTTAGAGCTCCATGGGGAGTGTAGGATTGTGTTGTGATAGTGTTTTGTTACTTTGGTTCTGAGCTCAAGTGTTTTTGTAAGTCATTTTCATTTTTTTTGCATAGTTACTGTAGCTATTGCTTATTTAGTGTTTGTTTTTGCTTATTCAAGTTTCTATTTTCTTATTAGATATATCTTAGTTCAATTCTCATAGTTGAGGTTAGATTTCAAAACATTTTCATGTTAACTGTCTTGAAGTAGCTTAGTATTGCTTTTTCCATTTGCTTATTAAAACTGCTTATTTGGAAGTGAAACATGCTTCTTATAAGTTTTTAGACTCAGTTCATACTTTGTGCTCAAAAGAATTAACCAAAAACATCATTTTCCTTTGAAAATATTCCAAAATCAGTGGTTAAGGGATTGTTTGGTTTAACGGTGATTAGTTAGCAAAAAATGGTTTTGATCAAAAGTGTCACTTGAAATAGCCTCAATTCAGTAAAAATAGATGTTTTTGATCAAATGTTAGTTGATTTGACAAGTTTCTAAGTATTTGAGTGTGATTTCCAAAATTTTTTTTGTTAACTGTGTTGAAAAGCCAAGTAAGGGTGAAACTTGATTTAAGTGTTGTAAGTTGTTTGTGATACTTAAAATCAGTTTCAAATAGGACATAAAACTTGTGCAAACTCTGTCTTTGACTTTCCAGGTCAAAACAACCCATTTTGACCCACTTTCACTTAATTTTTCTACCCATTTTTCACTGATTTGCTGTCAAAAAAGAGCCCAAACAGCAAAGTAGTTTTTTAATTTTCATTTCCTCAATTTTCAACCAAATCTAATAAAATTTTGGGATAGTGTACTCTTATATATTGTTCACTTATTGGTATTTTTGTCTTAATTTTTAGAATTTTTTTTACAGGGCTGCAACCCCATTTTCGGGCTGCAAAATTGATTTTCTCAGAAAAGTGCCAAAAATCCATTTTGATTTTGATGTTTCATTTTCAATTCATAAGGCCAAAGTTTCTGAATTTTTGCATGATTGATATTCAGTTGGTGAACTAGTTGGTTTGTATTTTTAGAGATTTTGGTTTGAGCTTATTGAGAGCTTTTGATAAGCTTGAAATGTCCCCCTTAGCCTGTTTGTTTCCGCTGCTAGCTCAGTAGGAACCGAGCCTCCTTGAATTGTGTTTCTATTTGATCCTAAGCTTGTTGTTGTTGATTAGAAGCTTGTTATTAGCTGCTTGTGATCGGGATTGTGCATTTTGTTTGCCTTTTTTAAGCACATTTACTCATGTTTGTTAGCTTATAAGTTCCTAAAAACTCATTTTGGCCTAAAAACCTTACTGTGAGATTTGTAAGCTTGCATAAGCTATTCAAAAGCTTTTCAACAAAAATTCTTTCACAAAAGTTTCTCAAATTTTGTTGTTTGGTAGTTTTGCAAAAAGAAAAGCTGAAAATAAAAATGTTTGCAAAAAAGTACCATGGCTAGGAATCGAACCCTGGCCATTCCATCCACACAGACACATAACTAGCACCTCCACCCATCTGTTCTACTGCATGCTTCTTGTTATGGTGTATTCAGTTTAAATATTTATTATAACCTTAGTTATTTTGCTTATTTAGTTAATCAGCTGTAGATTGCTTATTATCTGCTTATTTTTCTACTGTGCACCCCCTCCTAATATTTTTCTTAGGTCAGTAGTTAGTTGTAGTATTTGTCTAAAAAGTTTGAGATTTATTTAAAAAGTTTTAGTATTTATTAGGAATTAATTAGCGATAAATAGTTTTTAATTCATAATAATTAGAATTTTTATTAAATTGTTAATTTTCTTTTGTCATCTAGTACGTAGGAAAATTAATTGTATGCCCGTAGGACTAGCGTTGCTTAGATTTCACTTTTTATTTTGCGCGTTTACGTTATTTTTAATTTAAACGCCCATTTTTAATACGTTTGAGGGTAATTTGGTTTCACGTATCTGTTAATATTGCTTTGTTTAGTCATTTTCATTTATATTTCCTTCGTATAATCACTCATATCCTTTTCCCATTCAAAATCACTCGATTACAATTCATTTGTAATACCATTCACACCTCGCTGGGACTTAACGACCCGGGAAAACACTATATTCACGGGAGAATTAGCACAAGCTGTTTGACCATCTTGACCACATCTGTGGTTGACTTTGGTTGACCATTTCAGAGCCAGTCAATGACGCACAAGCGAGCGCGAAAATTTCGTAGGGGCGAACCTATTAAAAAACTTGTTTCCATATACCCACCACACAGTTTGTCATTGATCATTGAAACCATTTTAGTACCGTCGCACCAATCAATTAAAAGTTAAGATTTTTAAAGCTCAAAACATGATTTCACCATTATTAAGTCCGGTTTATAATTTTTATTGTGAAATTACCCTTTTGCTTACAATCATGTCACAAACATATGCATAAACAAATAACAATTAAATAAAATTAAACAACTTAATAATGAACATGCTAAATAAATCAATTTACATGTATATATTATCTAAGACTCCCATTAGTTTTCGATCGATGTACCAATGGACCACATACACCATAAATGGTTGCGTAAGTCCTACGATAATAAATATACAATAACACACAATTGATTAACTTACACGATTTAATGGGGTCTTCCCCAATTTTAAGTCTTCCCTAATTATATAATTAATTAATTTTTAGTAATTAAACATGTCAAAACAATTTTATTACTAAAACCCTAATTAATTAGTTCAAATCGCATAATTAGCATGAAATCATAATAAACACGTAACAATTACATCATAATCATCATCCATGACAAAATTTGCATGTTTTTGTCATGGATATCCACATAACACTTATTATACACATATAATCAAGTCAAAGATCGCATATTCACAATGGCATATAACAAATATCCATTAAAATCACATAAAGATTACATGCAACCTAGGGTTTCTACAAGTTTTAACAAAATCAAAGAACCCTAATTTAAAAAAAATATAGAAATCGACCTATATTAAAATTTTAGGGTTTACAAAATTTTTAAAACTATAGAACACCATAACATGTAATAATCACAAGCAATTTAATTTTATGTGTTTCGGTAATTAATTACAATGTATTAACGGCTCTTGATGCCACTGTTGGAATATGTAAATCATAACAATTATATAAACAATAAACATCATCTAGCACGCAGCGGAAATAGATCAAATACATGTAAAAATAATTAACCGAATATAAAAGAATATGCGTACCTTTTTTATTTCTAGCAAGAACAAGAAATCAATTACCAAGAACAATATAAACCCTAAGTTTAGGGTTTATGGAGATCGACCATAATGTTAGTCGAATAGGGCAATCACCTTGTTAACAAAAGTAGGTTAACACTTCGTTCTCGAACACACGTACTCGTAGCGTTTCAATAAGAAAAGCTAGGTTCTTAATCCATGAGCAAGAACTACTAGTGTTGAGCCTTAGTTGATCGAATAGGAACCCTAGGAGGGTGTATTGATCACATATAGCTCAAAGAAAGAGAGGAAGAAGAGAATTGGCTTGCTAATGAACCAAGGAATGAATAGAATGAATACATGAGGGCATGTATTTATACTAATCAAATACCTTGGAGCAAAAGACACAATCCCTGGCCCTAAAGCTATGGATCGGCCGAACATAGCCCAAGACACCCATTCTAGATCCTTCTTGGCTATTGTTTCACTCTTAGTCCTTTATCTTTCATCTAACGGTCGTTAGTGTCCGTTAAGTGCTTATTTCGTGAACTTAATAATTATTCATACTTAATATAATAATTATTAATTAATTAAAACTCATACCTAAAGTGTGCAATCCCGAAGTCTCGAGTTCGAGTCCGGACATATCATATTAATTTATATACGCAAACTTTACAATATGCTAATCACACATAATAAGTTACCTGTGGAGTGGCTAAGTTATGTTTTCTTTTTATGCAACAGATTGAGGAAATCTACAATTTTTCGCAAGATGACCTGTTGACAGAGGACATCTTAATATTAGATACACATCTTGAGGTGTTTGTTTGGGTTGGTCAATCGGTTGACTCCAAGGAAAAGCAAACTGCCTTTGATATTGGGCAGGTACTTCTTTAGCATAGTTTTGTTTCTTTGTTGCAAATTGTTTCTTCCTGTTATTTAATGTGTATTAAATGAACCCGACTTCAGAAATACATAGAGTTGGCTTCAACTCTGGACGGCCTATCCCCAACCGTGCCTTTATACAGAGTTTCAGAAGGAAACGAACCCAACTTCTTCACGACATTTTTTTCATGGGATTCTGCCAAAGCTAATGTATGTGGTTGTCCTATTGTTTGTATGACACTTAACATCTTATTGTAATTGATTTTATATATTGATTTGGATTCCCCTTTTCTTTTAAGCGTGGCTAGGCGCATGGGAACTCATTCCAAAAGAAGATTTTGCTAATGTTTGGGTTTGGAGGAGGCCATGCTGCAGAGGTAATTGATTCCTATAAACTTATGCATCTACTTGGCAGCGCTTTTCAAAATGAGTTTGGGTCAAAACTGTAACTTTTGTATGCAAGTCAAAACAGGTCAGAGTTGTCCAGCCACCACCTTTTGGTCTTGATAGATTTTTTTATTTTGGTTACTTAAAATAGTGATATATTTAAATGTACAGACATGATTTAAATACATGTTTAGTGACTTCTAATCCATTTAACCATTTGAACCATTATTAATACAACCCCAGTTGACCCGTTTTCTTATGGGTTGACATTTCCTGTCGAGAATTTCTTGGTTATGGAGTGTTTTATAATTTTTGATGTTATCACAGAGTCAAGATAGGTCAAACGGAAACTAGGGTGGGCCCACTCAAAGAGCATCAACCTTAGCAGCCTTAAACTCTGCTTTTCAATCGTCACCAACCACCAAATCTTCAGCTTCTCCAAAGGCACCAACCCGGGGATCACAAAGAGCAGCTGCTGTTGCTGCTTTATTTTTTGTTCTCACTGCAGAGAAGAAGGGACCATCTGATGCTTATCCGTTCCGACCTGTTAGAAGCCCACCATCTGAAAGCAGCTCACCTGGTACTAATCATTTCTAGTGATATTCATTTTCAAGACATTATTCTTATGGGATTCGGCAAAAAGAAAAAATAAAAGTAAAAAATATGTAGTGTTAGTCCTTTTGAAAAGAAATAAAATTGAAGTGTTCCCTTTGTAGCCATAGCAAAGAGTGAAGAACCTTCTGCTAGTTCGGAAAGTAATGAAGGTTCAGAAGTTACTTCGGAAACATCTGAGCAGATTCAAGAAACAAATGGTGAAGAGTCAGCACCAAAATCAACAACAGATGAAAACGAATGTGAAAGTGTAGACAGTCAAAGCACTTTCAGTTATGAACAACTTAAGGCTAAATCCGAGAATCCAGTTACAGGAATTGACTTTAAGAGAAGAGAGGTTTGTTTTTTATTAAATTTATTCCATTATCCGAGTGTTTTCTACTTCTTGCTTTGATTAACCAAATGTTGTTTAGGCCAATCTCTCTGCTGAAGAATTTGAGGCAGTTCTCGGAGTGACAAAAGAGGCATTCTACAAAATACCGAAGTGGAAGCAAGACATGATGAAGAAGAAAGTTGATCTGTTCTAGGAATTGAAATGCGGGCAAATGATAAGATTTATTCTTTCAATTCTTAGTTTCTCTGTTTGTGTTTGTGTTTCTGATTATTATATAGGATTTAGTATGGGTTGTTCAAAAGCCCTGAGTAAAGAGTGTTTTTTTGCCTCTCTTTTGCTGCTGCATTTGTTAATTGACGTTAGGTTCGATTGTTAGATTTGGTTGGTGTTACGTATCTGGTTTGAGTTTGTTTCTGGTATCTATTTATTGTTGAAAAAAGACTGTATATGGTGACTTGTTTGTATTTGAGAACTCATATATTAAGGGTTTAAAGAGTTTGTTGTTTGGTATTTATCTTTTTTGTGTTGGCAGACGTATGCTCTACTTATTAAGTGGTTTTTCTAGATTTCGTGTCCGGTGTTTAAAAAAGTAATCTAAGAAGCAGAAGAAAAGGATCATTCTTTCTTCATCTATGAAGCAAATTATATTAGTGTTCGAATACTTTTTTGCTTTGCTTCTTGAACCGGTTATACCAATTAAAGTTGTTTTTACTCATTATATAAGGTCGTTACCGATCACATGCAAAACCATACATATTATCAATTACAGTATTATATAATCTCCATTTGTTGTCAAGGTACGTACTAATTTCTTCATTAAGCATTTTGATCTCCATTTGTTGTCAAGGTACGTACTAATTTCTTCATTAATTGTAAGTATTTGGTTCTATTGTTATTTATGATGATCAAAGTTTACTATTTTTAGTTATGATGTTTATTGTAGTTGATAATATCCAAATGGAAAATGATTTACAAACCTAAATGACATTATGCGAAACCCATTATAGTTTAAATACATAGGAGGGAAAATTGTCCAAAAATACATTCAACTTGCCACTTTTTACTATTGTATGCTATGAACTTTTTTTTCCTATTGTAAACACGAACTTTCTTAATCTTCCTATTGTAGCCATATACTTTTTTAATCTTCCTATCGTAACCATAAATCTGACGTGGCATAGTGATAATTAGATAAATTTACATAAATCGTCCCTGTGGCTCTAAACAATCGCACCATTCGTCCTTCAGTCAATTACATAAAAGGCCCCTGTGGTTTTAAAATTTTCACCCGTCGTCCTTGTGGATTAAATCAAGTTAAAATCAAATTTAAATTAAAATAAATAATAATAATAATAATAATAATAATAATAATAATAATAATAATAGTAATAATAGTAATAATAGTAATAATAATAATTATAATAATAATAATAATAATAATAATAATAATAATAATAATAATAATAATAATAATAATAATAATAATAATAATAACAATAATAATAATAATATTAATAATAATAATAATAAATAATAAAAATATAATAAAGTAAACTGTCATTGTTTTATAATTTCGGGTTAAAATCTCGCGAGTTTTGATGTAAAACATCATTCTAGACAATTTTCGTATATTACACTTTTGATGATTCGGATCAGAAAGGGGTCAAAATCATGATTTAAAATCAAAGTCAATATTTCATACGTTTTTATCCATTTCCACATATTTTTATCCGTTTTCATACATATTATATGTATAAAAATCGATGAAAACGGATAAAATATAAGAAAAACGGAGGAAAACGTATAATAATAGACGAAAACGAATAAAAGTGTATGAACACGGATAAAAATGTATGAAAACGGATAAAAACGTATGAAAATGTGGTTTAAAAAATTTGGCAAAAGGTTTGATAAAAAAAATGTGGTATAAAAATGTGGCAAAAGATTTGATAAAAAAAATGGCAAAAGATTTGATAAAAGAAATGTGGTTGAAAATTTTGGCAAAAGATTTGATAAAAAAAAAGGTGGCAAAAGATTTGATAAAAAAAAAATTGGTATAAAAATGTGGCAAAAGATTTGATAAAAAATGTGGTATAAAAAATGTTGCAATAGATAACTTTGTTGTTGTTGTTGTTGTTGTTGTTGTTGTTGTTGTTGTTATTATTATTATTATTATTATTATTATTTATTATTATTATTATTATTATTATTATTATTATTATTATTATTATTATTATTATTATTATTATTATTATTATTATTATTATTATTATTATTATTATTATTATTATTATTATTATTATTATTATTATTATTATTATTATTATTATTATTATTATTATTATTTATTTATTTATTTTAATTTAAAGTTTGATTTTAACTTGATTTAATCCACAATGACGACGGGTGAAAATTTTAGAATCACAGGGACCTTTTATGTAATTGACTCAAGGACGAATGGTGCACTTGTTTAGAGCCACAGGGATGATTTATGTAAATTTATCTAATTATCACCATGCCACGTCAGATTTATTGTTACAATAGGAAGATTAAGAAAGTATATGGCTACAATAGGAAGATTAAAAAAGTTCGTGTACACAATAGGAAAAAAAAAGTTCATAGCATACAATAGTAAAAGGTGGCAAGTTGAATGTATTTTTGGACAATTTTCCCTACATAGGATGTATATTTTCTATTAAACTTTGATATGTACTAGACGAGTACCCGTGCATAGCAACGAGATTTTATAGCGATAGATAGTTTATTGATAAAAAAAAGTTTATAGGTTATAAACGAAAAATAATAAAAGTTTGAAGATTTGAGAATTAGACATAATGTTTTGAAACCCGGGTGGTTCAACCGGTTGAACCGTTCTGGTCGAAAAATAGGTCAATTTAAACCGGGTCAACTTGCTAGGTTGGGTCAAAAACGGGTCAAATTAAACTGGGTCAACCCGCCGGGTTGAAAGCGTCCCGGGTCAACCCGGTTTGTGTTTTAATTGGTTTTTATTTAATTGATATATATGTTTTTAATTGGTTGTACAATGTGAATAAATCATTGTACTTTAATGGATAATGTTTTGAAACCCAGTTCGACCCGGGTGGTTCAACCGGTTGAACCGTTCCGGTCGAAAAATGGGTTGATTTAAACCGGGTCAACTTGCTAGGTTGGGTCGGAAATGGGTCAAATTAAACCAGGTCAACCCGCCGGGTTTGAATCGTCCCGGGTCAACCCGGTTTGTGTTTTAATTGGTTGTATTTAATTTGGTAGATATGTTTTTAATTGGTTGTACAATGTGAATAAATCATTGTACTTTTAAGTAATGGGTGTTTTAATAAGAGTATTAATTACATTTCACTTTTCTCTCTCATTTGACCATTATTGAAAACTCAACATTTCTTGAAAACTCAACATTGACAATTTTTCCATTATAGGTAGTATAGATAGTGCATCTCCCTCCGTCTAAAAATAAATATCATGTTTAAAATTAATTTTTTATTTTGTATTTTATTTTATTTTTACCTTAACTATTTTATTTCTTTTATATAATACTTGATGTAAAATATATGAATGATTGAGTTTTAAATATATCTTCATTATTATAATTTTTATCAAATATTATATAATACAAACAAAGATATTTAAGGTTAAAATTGAAAAAGAAAGAATTCTAAAAGTGAGAACAAGACATTTATTTTTACCTTAATTATGTGTCACTTGCTCCTTATAAAATCCTTTTAAATATATAATTAGTCAAACATTTTTCTATATAAAAATAATATTTTATTTAAGAATGTGAGATATAATAGGGTTTACGACAATTTATTTGGCCCATAATTTATCTATCTTTACCTTTAAAAATTAAGCACTCTCATTCACAAATATAAAATTAAAATTGAATTGATTTGGTCAAACTTATGATAAATTTGGTTTAAAATTTTGGCGAAAAATAAAAAACTTAATATACGCATAGCCTTATTACTAGTTATAATGCCCGTGCACGCGCGGGTTTTTTTTTCTAATTTTTTGAAATAATTATTTAAAAATTTTTAATCCTATTGTTAATTGCATCTTATCTATATTTTTTGTATTTATCTTCTACTTGTGTTGTGGATAAATATAAAATGTTATCTAATAAGAAAATAATTTTTTAAAAATATCTTATCTATATTTTTTGTATTTATCTTCTACTTACCTAATAAGAAAATAATCTTTTTTTTTAAATAAAATTATTACTAAATAAGGTATGAATTGATTTTTTTGAAATGAAAAAAATTCCCAATAGGGGTTTTGTTTTATTATTATTATTATTATTATTATTATTATTATTATTATTATTATTATTATTATTATTATTATTATTATTATTATTATTATTATTATTATTATTATTATTATTATTATTATTATTATTATTATTATTATTATTATTATTATAAACCACCACTTTTATTATTATTATTATTATTATTATTATTATTATTATTATTATTATTATTATTATTATTATTATTATTATTATTATTATTATTATTATTATTATTATTATTATTATTATTATTATTATTATTATTATTATTATTATTATTATTATTATTATTATTATTATTATTATTATTATTATTATTATTATTATTATTATTATTATTATTATTAAATCGATTATAAAACTAAAAACTCCGTATATATACGAGTCATAAATATCATACTAAAACATAGGTTATTGAGATATGCAATCAACAATTTACATCAAATAACGCTAGATTAGTGATATCTTTTTTTAGGTAAATGGTATTCCATGTTTTTTTTAATAATAAACTTAGCCTCATTTTCAACTTCTGCCGAGGCCCTGAGCTTATTATGGATTTCAAAGAAGTACAACTCGAAGAGATCCAACATGAGCACCCCCTCAATCTCATAGATTTGCAGTTTGTGCATCAAGGCTACGTAGAAGACGATGATGATTTTGAAGACAATGATTTGATCACAGTGCAAAAGTTTAAGTGTACATGTGACAGGTGTGGTCTAGAAATCGACTGGTACAACCGATATTACTACAAGTGCAGCAACATGTCTTGCAACTATTCACTCCACAAATTCTGTGCCGAACTATCCACAACCTTACAATCCCCAGCCCACCCTGCTCATACCCTTGTCCTAAAAAAACTGACAACTAACTGGAGGTGTAATGATTGTCTCATAGATCATCAAGATGGCATGTGTTATCATTTGTTCAACATGCAATTATGAACTCGATCTACGTTGTGCTATATTCGTAGAGCAAAAAAAGATCCATCACCCTGCCCACCCACACCCTTTAATATGTGTTTTCGTTGACCCTGTTTACATGAAGTGTTTTGCTTGTGGGCAAGAACATAAAGGGGATTTCTATCAGTGTACCACTTGTTTTAACTTTCCAATTAATTCTAATTGTGTTTCTCTTCCGATAAAGCTATTAGTTAAATTTCATCCTTCTCATATGCTCACTCTTTGTTATTCCTTCTCGGATCAGCAATATGGTTACGAATGCCGGATTTGTGAGGGTGAACTTCACAATGAAAATTGGCTTTACAAATGCAGTAAATGCATGTTTAATGTCCATGTTGATTGTGTCGTACATGAAAAACTGCATAGCATGTTGGGTTTGCCCTTACCAAGTAAGTTATGTAGCAAGTGTGTTCTAGTTTTCCTGTTAGGTCATATACAATCGTGTATATGTGATTTGATACAACAAAACTACATATGCTTCAATGATGATAATTGAAGGACTAAATATGCATAATGAAGATTCTACAAGCTGGTGGAGTATATGCAAAATACTTATCTTTATTAGAAGATTCCAGAAGATATTGTTTTACTTGTAGGATAAGTTTGTAACCCTAGCATCTCTATTATATAAAGAGATGATAGGCACGTATGTTTGAGGTAGAGAAAACAACGACACACAAAAACATACACGTTTCATATATTAGTTAGTTAGTTCATAGCTTCAAGGTTGTAAAACCCTATCACTATTAAGAGTGATCGTATTAATAATATTGAAGCTTGGTTTGATATTATTATTGTGTTCTGCTATTCTTATTGTTCGTGTTCTTCTTAGCCTTACTGAGTAGATTCCGCATACTCATTAAAGTTACAGGTAGAATTCCACTTAGTAGCTTAGGATTTATCCGAAGTTGCTAAACCCTTTATAAGTTAAAGGTTAAAGATCCATATTACAACAACCGTCTACGAATTGGGATCTACATTTCCTTTTTTGAGTTAAATACATAGATGAGAAGCTACTTTATTAATTTTTTTTTGAACTGTTTGAGTAATTGAAGTTGCATCTCTTATAAACTGAAATATACTACTAATGATTAAGCATTATACCATCTCCTACGAATAAGACAATAAGTCATGCATCTTATAAGCTGGAATATAAACTGAATCCTTTAAAATTGTCAGCCATAATATTCCGATTTAAGCAATTGACAATCTGTGGTGAATTTATCGCACAATAAACAAACTATTCAACAATATCTGACCATAACTTCAATGAAGATACTTTAAAAAAAAAGAAAAAAAAAAAGAAAAGAAAATTTCTTACATAAAAATCCGTTCACATTAAAAATCCTAGACTTGCAAACCCTTATTTTTCAGTAAAATCGATATATTAACAATAGAACAGACGAAAAAAAAAATAAAAAAAATTGAAACAAAGTTGATTGAATCCTCAAGAAATGTGTACCTCTTACAAAACAACATTTCATATCACTTTTTTTTTTTATTTTTTATTTATTTTTGTTTTTTAATTTTTTTTATTTTGGAATGGCAAATGTTCTTAAAAAACAACATTTCATATCACAAATGTTAAAACTAAACTTAACTATCTTTATGAGTTCTTGAAGAGAGATATATATATATATATATAGCCAGTCAATAACGATCCAACATAAATAAATAAAATAAAATCGCGACGAATATTTAATTATCTTTCTATACCCGAGCAATTTGATATACTTTTGATAAACTTTCTTTTGTTACTTTTTCACGTTTTTTTCGTTTTTTCTTTCTTTTCGTTGTTAAAACTTGCACTAGAGATCACTTGTGATTCAACACTAATTTTAATATTCGAACATATTATGTAGTGAAATGAACATAATTTCTTCTACAAAATTATAAAAGGTTTATCGTTTTTTATTATGAGAACTAGACATTAATAACTTTCCAACTGTAAAACCTCTAAAATTTGGTACAGCGGAAGACTATCAAAGCTTCGAGGTGCTACGAGGATTGGTATACATCACAAGTACAAGAAAACGGAATAGCATCATCCGTTTAAATAAAACACTTAAATCCAAAATTTAATGGTTTACATTTATTCCAAAAAGTACGTAAGTAAGCTCAAATAAAACAAAAAGATAGGTCCCAAATAGTTTATCAGAGTCTAAACTGATCCAATAACCATGCCGCTTGCCAAGCTTATAGTCCAACATTCTCTAACATAACCATCATTCAGCATCTGAGAAAACATGCTAAAAGGGTCTGTGGAAAACTAGAAGGGGGGTTGAATAGTTTACCGCTTTTTAAGTTAATTATCTTTTGAAACTTTCATATAATCAAAGATATAATCTAAGATATACTTTTCAAATAATCAAAGATATAAGCAAAGATACTATCAAAGATATAATCTAAAAGATAATAAGTAGCAAGCAAGACTAGAGAAAGAAACGATCAAACCACAACACGATTGTTTATCGTGGTTCGGCTACAAGGACTCTTTGTCCTTGCCCTACGTCCACGCCCCGAGTATCCAATTCGAGAGTTTAAAGCACTAGTCAACAAACTCCTTTCCCGGTGGAGAAACCTTTACAATCGTCGCTTACACGTTTATCCGGTACAAAGTTAAATACCGAGTTCTAGTTCGAGGTAGAACCAACCTAATGTCGCCTAATTCCTTTTTCCGACACTAAGCTAGATGTCGAGTTCTTTACCAAGGGTACAACCACTCCCGTTAGTTCTTTTACAAGGGTACAACAACTCCCGGCACACTATGTATTTTAANAGTATCCAACTCGAGAGTTTCAAGCACTATCAACAAGCTCCTTTATCCGGCGGAGAAAACCTTACACGTCGCTTACTATTTTTACCGACACTAAGCTAAATGTCGAGTTCTTTTCCAAGGGTACAACTACTCCCGTTTTAGTTCTTTTACAAGGGTACAACAACTCCCGGCACACTATGTATTTTAAGGCCTAAAATACTAACCGATCACTTCTACACAAGATACAAATCAAGTATAAACTACCAAAGTCTATACACAACAAAGTTAATCAAGTCTTGCAACTTTGAGTTGAAACTTGTAACTTCTTAGATCAATATGTGAACTCCTTTTGCTACACAAGAGAACCACACAAGTTAGATCTTACTGAGTTAGATGAGAGAAAATATGTGAAATATGACTCTAAGTGATGAGAGATTTCTTGCAAGTGCCTTGGTATTTATACCCAAGAAAGTCAGCACTCTGGCGGAAACGGCGGCACCCTCAGTAGGGTTCCGCCCGTGTTCCTCCAGGGTTCCGCCAGAGCTGACAGACCACACTTGCAATAAATCTCTCCAAGACAAACTAGGTCACATCAACTTATTACATGCATTGACTCAATGTGGAATGCTTCCAAAAATGTGTAAGAACTATAGATGGTCAAACACATAAACTTTTCATAAATGCATATTGATGAGATGTGACACTTTCTTCTTAAAGAAGTAAAGCCTATATTATGTTTAAAAAGAAATGTAAAGTCTAGTTATACAAGACTTAAAACTAAAGTGATGTTTTACTATAAGCTAAAGTTTGTACTTTGTCATTAACAAAACTTAGCAAAGATCGTAAGATATAAATAACGTTTTTAGGCGATATTTGTATTAACAATCTCCCCCTTTTCGTTGATGACAAAACATAAACTTTATTTATAAGTAAGCCACTAGTTTTAGTGTTAAGTCTTATAAAGTTTGTATTAAAACTTGTTTTACAAAAGTAATAAAAAGGAGTGAAAAAGTTAGAGATGAAAACAAGTTAAACTTCTCCCCCTTTTTGTCGAAACAAAAAGAAGAGTAGCGTAGCAGAACTTATGCACGGGCTCCCCCTTGGACAATACTCCCCCTAAATGGAGTGCCAAGTTAGGAGTCATGGATTTTTTACCTATAAAGAAAAGGTTAGTTGTCACACAAGACAAGTGTAGAACAAGTCGTGAAGCGTAATGACGCAATTCTCATGCTCCCCCTTGAATATTACTCCCCTAAATCGGAGTATCAAGGAAGAAGTCATGGATTTTGAACCTACAAAGAAAGGTTAGTTGCCGCACAAGGCAAGTATAGAACATGTTGTGAAGCGTAATGATGCAACACTCATACTCCCCCTTGAATATTATTCCCCTAAATCGGAGTATCAAGGAAGGGAAATATGAGTTATTATCCTACAAAAGAAAGTTAGTGTCGAAAACACAAGATATACATGTTACCATAACAAGGTATAGTGCAATCACAATACTTCAATGGTCAACAAACAAAGCATATCTCATAGTAGAATAAAATTCATTTCATGTAAAATTTGACTTTTTGAAAGTCAAAGACAAGAAATGATGTAAATAACATCCTACTTTAAAACAATAAAGAGAAACTAGGAATGTAAAATCCTACATCTATAAAAAGGAAACCATTATTTTCCTTAGTGAGAAACATTTTTCCAAAACAAGGGTAAGGTTGTTTGAAAATGAAAATGAGTGGTGTAGGATATGGCGGGTCTTATTTTGATTGTGGTGAATGTGAAATGCATTTGGTTTGTTGGTTTGAGCTTTTGGTGGAGACTCTAGGCTTGAGGTGGATGGGACAAGGACTCTAGACGTTCCAAGATGTGGTTTAGGATAAACCGCATTTCATTGGTTAGCTCACGAATGTCGTTTCGAGATCCCTCACTAATGTGAGCGGTTCTTTCACAATGTCCGCAACCATGGCGGGGAAAGTTTTGTGGAAGAGGGGTTTGATTTATTGGTGGTGGATCATTTGAGCTTGAAGGAGCAAATGTGGAAGGTTGGGAGGTGTTTTTGCTTCCTTCACTAGATGAGTGTAATGCCGTATGGAATTCCATAACATGTTTGATTTGAGAGTCAACCATGCGTTTGAAGGCATAAGATGGTTTAGATGAGTGTTTAGTTCATCATTGAGGTTTGGAGATTTATCCCATATGGATGCTTCTATTTTCTTATAAGAAGTAAATAGAGAGTCGAAGTGTTGGGAATGATCTTGTGGTGGTTGTTGTTGTGGAGGTTCTTGTGGTTGAATATAGTGGCGGAAGCTAGGATCTCCGGAAGGATTACCATGAAGGTTTTTTTAAATGGGGTGAAACACAAAAGATGGTGGGTGTGTATGACCTTGATCTTGTGGAAAAATTGAGGGTCTAGCATATCGGTAAGCCAAATGCTCTACCAATGATGGTTGATGGGGTTCATGTACTAATTGCTCACTTGGTTGAGTTTCCATTTGAGCAATGGTGTCAAAGAATGACAATGATGGAGGATTAGATGATCTAGATGATAGATCTTCTAACATTTCCAAGTTTGGTGATGGTGGTGTTGGAGTTGTTTAGAGGAGTTCCATGAAAGTTAATTTTGGTGATTGAGGTGATCTAGGTGCAAGGTTGTCTAAAGTTTCCAATCGTGAATGTGGTGATGTTGGTGGTGTATGAAAAAGTTCCATTGGTGTAGGAATTGGGGATTGTGGTGATGGAGTTTTTGATGGTTGAGTTAGTTGCAATGTTAAATCATTTGATGGTGAAGAGGTGTGTGGGTTTGTATTGCCATGTTTCAGAGAGGATGTTGGAGTTCCAAGATTAAGCGAATCTAGAATAGTGATTGTGTTGGTGTTGCAAGGTCTTAAAGATGGTTTTTGTGTAGAAAGGTTGAGGTAATCTTGTATTGGGTGATGTAATGTTAAGTGATGAGTCACTTGATGATGATGAGCTTGATTTGGTGGTTTTGTTGAAGCAACAAGGTTTTACACTAATCCTAGTGTGTTTTCTTGATGATTCGGATGAGGTGTTGGACTTAGTCATCTCAATTCTTTGGCTAGTTAGAGTTTTAAGATTGAGTGAAGTAATGGTTTTGGTGTGAGTTTTGGGTTGTTCAAAAGTGATCAAATTTATAGGAAAAAAATGTCATGGAAGTAAGTGTTTGGATTTGATGTTCTACCATACAAAAATGGAGGTTTGTAATGATTTGGAAGATTACCAAGAACTTGTCAAATCATTGGAAGTCAATTCAATGGAGTTGGGTTTAGTGAAAGACAAACATAAGCACTCAATGCTATGTGTTTATGGGAAGTGTTTTGGTTTGAAATGTTGTAATGGTTTGAAGGATCCTTTTTGAGGGTTCCTTGGGTTAGTTAATTTTTGAATATGAATTTTGGCGGGAAATGGCTTCCTAATAGTTCTAATGAGTGAAAATGGTCCTAATGTGTTTGATGGAATGTTAGGAAGGTAGTTTCTCACTAAAGAAAAGGATTTAGTGTTTTATGAATAGTGAAATTTTGAAAAGTAAAAATGATTTTCTGCAGTGCATCGGTGGAACCTTCGGGTTACACAGGCGGAACCTTTCTGAGGGTTCCTTGTGTTCCGTTGGGCCAAAACTGGGTTCCCAGATTTTTACACTGGCGGAACCCATCTGAGGGTACCGCCATTTCCGTCAGGCCTGAAAAAGGAGGCAGTCCAATGTTTTGACCCGCAAGAAGATTTTCAAATTTTTCGAAAACTCTTAAAAACAAAAATATAATGTATAGCGGGTTAGGAAATACAAAAAATAGACATCAAAACACTCGTCTCATTGGACTTTGACCGGGGGCTAGCGAATATTTCTATACTTAGTAAGATTATCATAAGTATGAAAATGCAATAAGAACACATATCATCATTCATCACAAGTAATGAGACTCACACATAGTCAAACAAAAGTAATAGTGCATAAAAACAAATAACATGATAGCTCAACATTAAACACATAGTTTAATAATATATACACACACATATAGGTGTATATATCGTCTTAAACTCGCGTAATTAGTGTAACTCACATTTGTACCACCAAATTAATACCACAAGCAACAATATTTACCTCACAAGCAAGAAATACACTTAAGAACTAGTAGCATTTAATGGAGTAAAGTTTACATGCATGCAAGATGTATATATATAAACTTGTCAACTTAACAAAATATATGTATTTAGCATTTGGTAACACCTTAGATCATCATAAAAACATGAAATAAACAAGATTAGAAAAGTTTGATGATCCTTACAAAGGGCTTGGATGTGAACGTGGCTAGGAGGACACAAAGGAAGACCCAAAACACTTCCAATTTAACCCAAATCACTCATATTTAACCCAAACTCTTGATTTAATATCCAAATATAACTTGATCTTCAAAGAAAATATATGTTTAGTGTGTGTGTGTGTGTGTGTGTATTCGGCCAAGAGGAGCAAGAAGAAAGATAGAAGAGTTTTTGATCCAAAATGACTAGTTAAGGATGTAACTTGGACAATAGATTTGGTTAAAAGCATGCTTCTTGGTTAATAAGGTTATTTGTGGTTAATAGAGTAAATCCCATGTTATAGGAAGGTTAGTGGAAGGTGACTAGGACCTTGTGTGGCCGGCTAGGGATCCAAGGGGGGGATCAAATAATAATTTTGCCCCTCGTTGGTATAACGTGTGTCAGTTTAAGCTTAAATGTAACTGTTACGTCCCGGTTTGACGTTTTTGGACACGAATACGTAAAATAAAGTTTTTAGCCACGGTTTTTTCAGAAAAGTAATAAAATGAGTTTACTGACTCAAAAATATATTTACTTGACCTTTTTCATAATTACTGTGATGTCGGTTCGCGTGCGGCGTTGTTTTTCAGAAAATCTGAGAAACTCTCAATAAATTACGAAACTTGTCAGTAACTATCCGAAATGGATTAATTTGTGTTAACTGACGAAAATAAACTTTTTCAGTAGTCACTGTAAGCTACAGTGTACAAAACAGTTTCCGGAAACATGCAGAAATGTGCTAAAATGCATATATCGTTCAAAGTAAGTATAATAAATAGAAATTTATTATAAAATTAATTTATGAAAAATACCATTTGTCACAGTCTCCCCACCTAATGGGGAAATCCGTCCCGGATTTCAACTCGAGCCATTCGATGAGTTCGAAAAGAGGTGAAGGTACTTTCGCTTGATTTCGTTTTCACATTCCTACATGAATTCGAGACCTTTCCGAGAAACTATTAAACTCTGACGATCGAGTTGTGAAGTGTTTGCCTTGTAGTACAAATTTTTTGAGGTGACTATTCCTATTTTAGCATGATCCTTCCTGAATTAAACATAGGTGATCAGGCTATGCTTAATTGAGGATTGATGATGCCATGTTCGGTTTAGTCAAGGTAGTATTAGGTTTGAAACAGTATTGGCCATGTCGTTTATAGGCTTGAAATCAAAATAGGAGTACAACCGTACATAAGACGATAGCATAATAGTTTGCAGAATATTCCAAATATGGTTTGTACAATAGAGAGCGTAACGGAAGGAAGTCATCACACGCCTTGGCATAAAAGATAGGGAATTAATTAGATGAAGATCCATACAATGCGACGTAAAAAGAAAGTCTTTAAGAAAGTACAAACACTCGAGGAAATACAACTCAAGAGGGTCTAGGATTAGGTCTTATTATGCGAAGTAGGGGATTCTCTCTTCAAGCATCGTCATTACCCGCAACGTCGTTAAGATCCTGGCAAACTCCTTCAATTTTATTCCTCAGTTCTGGGCAATCACTCCTGAAGTGCCCAATCACTCCACACTCAAAGCACGTGACAGTGACCTTCGGGTTTATCACGAGAGTAGGAGCTTTGCAATCCTTGGCTCGGTGACCGATCTTCCTGCAGTTCCCGCACTGAATGGGGCAAGGCCCATTGTGATGAAACGGGCACATGTTACACTTGGGTAATGTTCCAGCATAACCTTTCTTTTCACTGGTCCCAGCAGCATAAGCCTTGACCACTTCTTGTCGCTTGTCCACACCATTGTTGTGGTTGTCCTCGGAGTGATCTTCCCACTTTCTCTTGTTGTCAGTACTCTTTTCTGGGACATCCTCCAATTCCTGGTCCATCAACTTGTTGGCTATCTCCATGGTTTCGTGAAGATCTTTAGCCTTTGAGGTAGTCACACTCCCTTTTATCGACTTAGGCAAACCTCCGACATACCTCTCAAGCAACCTTGTCTCAGTTTGAACCATCTCAGGACATAACAACACTAACTCTTGAAACCTCTGGTTGTAAGCAGCCATGTTGTTATTTTGTACCTTCAAGTTCCAAAACTCTACTTCCAACTTCATAACCTCATTGCGTGGGCAATACTTCCTGAGTACCATCTCCTTGAAGTCATCCCACGACATAGCATAAGCAACTTCAATGCCAGCTGACTTCTTGTAGTTGTTCCACCAGGTCAAAGCAGCATCCATGAAAGTGAAAGATGCATACTTAACCCGATCCTCATCACTACAGCCACTGATGTGAAACACCGTCTCTAACTTCTCAATCCATCTGAGTAAACCAATGGCTCCCTCTGTTCCCCTGAATCCTCCATCCATGATCTTCTTGAATTCAGTGTAAGAGCAGCCACGGTTGTTAGAAGGTTGTCTTGAAGTTCCAGTGTTGGCGGAAGAATTATTTGCAGCTGCGAGTGCGGCGGCTACACGAGCATCGACAATTTGGTCCAGTGTGGCTTGGTTAACAATAGGTGGGTTTTCTGCATTTCCAGTTGGAGGAGTGGTAGCAGCAAGTCGACCACGTGGGGTCTTGGTTGTCCTTTTTGTAGGAGCCATTTATCTATATCACAAAAGATGATGACAAATGAGGTTTCAAATAGGAAGAACAATTATCACACGAGGGCACGTTCATCACAGATAGGATACGCGAGTAAGGTCAACTATGAAAGAAGAAACACAGCCGAATAGGTAATCACACTTGTCAGGGATTTACGGTCGTTACATGGTTGCGGAGTTTAGGCGTTGCCTCTCTGGTGACATGATATAAGTTGGAGGGTTTCTTTACAATAGTAATATAAGTGTTCTGAAAAAAATAAGACGATTGTCCAAACTTGGAGTCGAATAATGAGTTCGTGTAGAATAAGACGAGTGTTCAAATTCGAAATTGAAGAAAATGACTTCATGCAGCATGTGGCGAGTATTCAAAATCGAAGCGGAATGATGAGGTCACTTAGGAAAAGGTATAACTATGTGAGTAAAAGCCAATATATGGCGTGTTCATCGCAAGTCAGTGTATGTGGGCGTGAACTAGTATGGGAAGGGCGAGACGCTGTGACAGGTATGGTACGTTATATGTAAGTATATAAAATACTCATAGTAAATAGTATAAGTTAAGTATGTATAAGTCACCAAATAGTAAGGTGCAGCAGATAGTTATGTTACGTAAAACAGTAAGTAAGGCATCAAAACTTGGCAAGCAGGCATGTGGCGGTCATAGGGTTTCGTTTTTGTAAAAGTAGTTATAGTCTAGGTTTTAAAAATACCCAGTTCTCTATAACCAAGGCTCTGATACCAATCTGTAACACCCCCAAAATCTAGTTTAGCGGAAGCATACATGCATTGGGGTGCTACTATATTGGTACCACAACACAAAGTACAAAGAATAGTTTTCATTTCATTTATTTAGAATGAAAGTTGTTATCAAAAGCATTTAGTTTACATGATATCAAAGAAGTGCGGAAATAGGCCCATAGGCTAATTAAAGCGGTCCCAATTGGTTTATCAGAGTCACCTATGACCATGCCATGCCCTGCCAATGCCTTCAATAGTAAGCTATCGCTTTAAAGCTGAAAATACATGCTAAAATGTCAACACGAGGTTGGTGAGTTCATAGTTGCATATAAATAGCAATTCAGTATAAAAGAAACGTGAGTTCG
>LBNU01021942.1:41024-56271 GCA_014162995.1 Artemisia annua
CGAAATATTTATTGGGCTTAAATTTCACTATTGGGCCCGTTAACCCAATATTAGCCCAAAACTATATAATACGGTTTTAGTTACGTTTAATATATCGTTATATATCGAAATTAATTTCTACACGTCCGATAATAATTTTTGGTCAAAAAGTCAAAGTTGGAAAAGTGCTCCATTGGGCTCGGCCCAACCGTCAACGAGCTCATTTTGGGCTCATTGGGCCCATTGGCCCAATAACCAATTTAATTGTTTAGTTTTCATATAACTTTTATAATTAAACATAATTAACTCTTTTAATTATGTTTAATCCTCAAAACATAAAGTTTAGTCAATATTATTTTTAACCAACTAAAAATAATATAATTCGACTATATAAAATAAATTTCTCTAAAAATTACATTTTTAACTAATTATTTATAATTAGTTAAGGTTACCTAATATGTATTTAATTATAATCCTTCAAGTAAAACTTCCACCAATTCACCACTTGAGCCAAAATTTTATATTTTTCAAAACCCCAATAATTTCTTATTTTTTTTAGGCCGAATTATATATATATATATACACATATAAGTGTATATATCGTCTTAAACTCGCGTAATTAGTGTAACTCACATTTGTACCACCAAATTAATACCACAAGCAACAATATTTACCTCACAAGCAAGAAATACACTTAAGAACTAGTAGCATTTAATGGAGTAAAGTTTACATGCATGCAAGATGTATATATATAAACTTGTCAACTTAACAAAATATATGTATTTAGCACTTGGTAACACCTTAGATCATCATAAAAACATGAAATAAACAAGATTAGAAAAGTTTGATGATCCTTACAAAGGGCTTGGATGTGAACGTGGCTAGGAGGATACAAAGGAAGACCCAAAACACTTCCAATTTAACCCAAATCACTCATATTTAACCCAAACTCTTGATTTAACACCCAAATATACCTTGATCTTCAAAGAAAATATATGTTTAGTGTGTGTGTGTGTGTGTATTCGGCCAAGAGGAGCAAGAAGAAAGATAGAAGAGTTTTTTTATCCAAAATGACTAGTTAAGGATGTAACTTGGACAATAGATTTGGTTAAAAGCATGCTTCTTGGTTAATAAGGTTATTTGTGGTTAATAGAGTAAATCCCATGTGATAGGAAGGTTAGTGGAAGGTGACTAGGCCCTTGTGTGGCCGGCTAGGGATCCAAGGGGGGGATCAAATAATAATTTTGCCCCTCGTTGGTATATCGTGTGTCGGTTTAAGCTTAAATGTAACCGTTACGTCCCGGTTTGACGTTTTTGGACACGAATACGTAAAATAAAGTTTTTAGCCACGGTTTTGTCAGAAAAGTAATAAAATGAGTTTACTGACTCAAAAATATATTTAATTGACCTTTTTCATAATTACTGTGATGTCGGTTCGCGTGCGGCGTTGTTTTTCAGAAAATCTGAGAAACTCTCAGTAAATTACGAAACTTGTCAGTAACTATCCGAAATGGATTAATTTGTGTTAACTGACGAAAATAAACTTTTTCAGTAGTCACTGTAAGCTACAGTTTCCGGAAACATGCATAAATGTGCAGAAATGTGCTAAAATGCATATATCGTTCAAAGTAAGTATAATAAATAGAAATTTATTATAAAATTAATTTATGAAAAATACCATTTGTCACAATTGTTTAGATCTTGGGTCACGCGCCACCAAGCCACAAAAAGGGTGAAAGGTGAGGCTCACCTTCTTACCACTCGGCTTTTGTTCAAAACTAGAATATAAGCCGCGCGTTGCTGCGGGCTTCTGAGATGAAGGACCAAGTTCGTATGGTTTTTTTTTTTTTAAATTGTTAAAGATAACGGTTGTTAGCTACCTAACGTCAAGTTATTGACCAAGGACTGACTTTGCAATGGATGTATAACATGAAGGACCAATCATGTAAATTATTAGAGATGAAGGACCAATTACATACGGATTTCCAAAAAAATGTTAAAGATAACGACCGTTAGTTAGTAACTAACGACCGTTAGTACTTTAGTGCTACAGTAACTAACGACCGTTAGTTACTCTAGTGCTACAGTGTTTTTGTGTGTAGTGCTACAGTGCTTTTCTTTTGTGCGCCCCATAAATGTTATATAGTTATAATGTGAGGCCCTCATAGTATTTTTAGTCTCTCTTAACTAAGAGACTAATCAAATTCAAAATCACTCGTTTAAGAGGCTAATTAAGATATTAGTTTTAAACCATTTAATTTAATTCGGTAAACACATCCTTAGTGCAAGTGTAAGTGCAAGTTATATGAGGTAGGATGTATCCGTTATTAACCGCCGCCTCATAGTCAAAAGTCAAAACATTATAAATGAATACAATAGTGACGAAATGCATCTTTTTTACTAATTGGTTAACAACTTAACATACATAATATGTTGTTTGAAAAACTATCCTCCGATTTATCGCAACAATCACTTTATTTGAGACATCCATTTTATTCAACTTATCACTCACTCCATCATTTAAGTTATGTAATATTAAAAACACACAAGTTAGAGTCTTATACTTTGATACACTCACATGTTTCTTCTGTTGTAAATACGTATAACATCATATGACATGTGATATTACGCTAGTTTATCTAACGCGTTATCATGATGTGTAAAACACTTAAGTACCCAAAATGTGCCACTAACAATCTTTGCTGGCAAATGATTAGTACCTAAACATTGTATTGTTAAGAATCAAATCAATGAACTCAAAAACTATGGAAGGCATTTTTGGTATGACGATTCTTAAATTTTATCCTATAATATTCTTGTGATAAATGATTATAGTTTGTTTAGCTGGGAACATAAAAAAAATAAAAATAAATAAATAAATAAATAAAATCCTGAATTTATATGGAGTTATTACCAACGAACTTGACCCAATAGTAGTTAGATTAAAATAAAACAAAATGATGAATATAATATGTGATTTGTGAGGTACTACCACTAGGCTTTATTGTTAAAAATAATACTAAAAAATGAAAGGAATCGTAATGTAAAATTGTACCATATCGTACATCACGTGGTTGCATGTGCGTTCAATTATGGTTTCGACAGTTACTCGTTTGATCCCATTCCCTCGGCCCACTCTCTCTCACCATCACATTTCTTTTGCTATACTTTATTTTTATTTTTCTCTATTTAAATCTTACTTAGAAATTAAATACTTCAAGTTTATGTAAATAACGAGTCAATCAGAACCCGTGCCACGCACGGGCTGAGCATCTAATTGTTAATCGTGTATTATTTCTATGTATTGGCGAGTGTATGTTTAATTATTGTTTAATATATTGTATGAAACGTTTTAACTTTCTTGTATAAAAATTTAAAAATGTTTGATGTTGTTTTGGTTTTGTGGTGTTGTATTTTATAAATGGGCTTTTGGTTATTAAGTTGTGATGACTTTGTTTGTTTTGGCCTATTACTTATTTGAATGTTAAAAAAATGACTTTATTTCTTTTGGTCTATTACTTAGCCCTACAATACTTGTCCATTAGATGGTTTTTGCATGGTAATATGAGCACACTGGGTCTATTAGTTTAATGTGGGTTAAATATTTTATTTATTAAGTTTGTAAGTTAAAGTTTGTGTAATAATGTATATATAATAATGCCACATAAACTGTATAAAAATCGTTACAAACCTTTTTAGCTTCATCTCATTTTATTGTACAACTAATTTCATTGAAAATTAACATTGAAGTCTAACTAATATTAATAAATTTTATCAATAAACTCAATTCTAAATAGCTAACCAAATGAATATTAATTAACACACTATTAATAATTCCT
The DNA here is from genome assembly GCA_014162995.1 of Artemisia annua. Taxonomy (NCBI): domain Eukaryota; kingdom Viridiplantae; phylum Streptophyta; class Magnoliopsida; order Asterales; family Asteraceae; genus Artemisia; species Artemisia annua. The sequence continues at coordinate 44,843 of LBNU01021942.1, forward strand.
AATACCTTTGGACTCCACTATTATGTCTTAAACTTAATTTTTTTAATTTACAAATGGGTTCGAGCAAAAATTATGTACTTTTTCTTTTATATTCATTATTCAAGTTGCATGCTTACATAAACTAATCACGCTAAAAAGTATCATTTAACCATTTAAATGTTGCTTTACATACATGCTCATGCACATTTTCTTGAATCAATTCGCACATGTGAGCTACATCAATAGAAAACACACATAAATTACTTGTATATGAAAACGCATTAACATATTACATATATCTATATATATTGCATTAGGGTAAATCATCAATTATTCTTGCAACCTTTTCAACTTCATCTCAATCCATAACCGACTTTTAATTCTATACTAATTACTAAATATCATGTGATCAATTCCGGCAAGCCTTGCACTTCCATCTCGATGTTGTATATACTTCACATTAAATGCACCGTTTTTGTTTTTCGATAAAAATTTGAACTTTTGCTTATGTTTAAAACTCAACTTTTTTATTTGATATTATAATTTACAAACGGCTTTAAGTCAAAATTATGTATTTTTTCCTTTCTATTCATTACTCAATGTAATATTTTTAATATGTCGTATTTTGCTATTATGGCAAACTCATTTAATGGGCGTAAATATTGATTTCTCACTAATGATTCTACATATAGAAAAAGAAAACACTTTGCGTTGCGCGGACCTTCTTCTTTTCAATAATAATTCAATTGCACACGATAAATTCATTCTAATATTTCTCAAATAGCATTCGAAAGCAATTACTTACATAAACTAATCATGCTAAAAAGTATCATTTAACCATTTAAATGTTGCTTTACATACATGCTCGTGCATATTTTCTTGAATCAATTCGCACATGTGAGCTACATCAATAGAAAATGCACATTAATTACTTGTATATGAAAATGCATTAACATAATACATATATCTATATATATGTTTATCTATAACAATCACCTAAATATGTAATAAACAAAGAAAATAGTTGGTATCCCAACACCCGACCAAATAGACCAAAAACTAACCCATAAATGCCAAATACTTGTGTTTTTGTGTTTTTGAATGTGCAGGCATGGATTTATAAGAAAAGGACGAAAAATCACAAGAAAATGACAAAACGAGCACGGGATTTGGAAAAGTATCTAAAGCCGGAGCCGGGGAAGCTAGTGGTCAAATTTGAGCTCATAATGTCCAAAGTCATCCTCAAAGTTTCAGAAATGGCAAAAGAGACCCTTGGATCATAATTTGAGAAAGTTACACATTTGGTCCTCCAAGTTTGCAAAATTGTCACTTTTGGTCCTTATGAAGATATATTTGAAGATATGACAACAAAGGCCCCTCAAGTATCAAAGATTGTCAATAATAGCCCTTGGAATATATTGTGAGAAGTTGGCAACTATGGTCCTTGGATTTTCAGAATATACACGATTGGTCCCCATGATTATTTTTGCTACAAAACTTAATCCTACACTTACACTAAAATCTGCCAATCCACATAACCCAAAACAATATCCTTAACCCATTAAATAACATAACCCTTAACCCAATAACCCTTACCTCTGGCCCAAAGAAACCACAAGCCCAACCACCCTTTATTACTTATTTGACCCATACCCGACCCACAACCAAAACCAGTTAAAAAATAAATAACGCGCCTCTGGTTTCACTGTGCTTCTTCCCCAAAAATTACCCTGCTCTCCAATCCTTTTCACCCAAAGATTCGAGTACGAGGTTTTGAGCTTCTGGAAGACTCTGACACGTTGTCAGATGTCGACATTTATTCTCAAACGTGGCAAAACAAAGCCCTGTGATTGGTCTAGCATACGCATATGAAGATAAGAATGCATCGTATGGCTAAGAACCTGATGGGATGTCGTCATGTGGATAAGGAGAAGAATTGTGTGGCAGAGAATTGATCTTCCAGGACCTTCCATCAGAACCCTAGACCTTCCCTCTCCTCCTATATAAGGACCCCTGTATCAACGTTTAGGGTGTGTAGTTTTTAGAGTCGTTATGCTGTCAAATTGTTCTCCTAGTTTTAAAACCTTTATAATTTCAGTTTTCATGTAATCCTTAGTGATATTAATAAAAGTTTAGATTGAATTTCCTTATAATCCGTTTTTACTTCCTATGTTCTTTAGTTAAAATTACAATAAAAGTTCCAAGCTTTCTGTTTTTATTAGCTCAAAATAACCTTTATAAACCTTTTAGAATGTTTTAGCAAGTTTTCTGTTTCATTTAACTAAAAATCCAAAAAAAAATATAAAAATCCTTTGAAAAATAAAAAAAATAGAGTAGATGGGTACATAAGCTGTTACAAGCTGTTATTTCCATCCTAATAAGCTCATCTAAGCTTTACATAGCTTAGGTGAGTGTTATTTAGCTTAAGTAATCAAAAAAATCTCAAAACTCATCACTGGTCAAACAAAAGTCAACAGATCAGTTTCATGGTATAATGGTGTTGGTTCTGTGATTTTGGAGGTCTCTTGGTGTGGATTCAAGTCTATTTTAAAGATAGGCTTTTAGTGGTTATTACCCTATGTCAGTTAGGGTGTGGTATTTGTAAGTCTCCATTTCAATTTTTAGTACCTAATTGCACTTTAGTAGTAGTGGTGTAGACTCTGTTGGTTTTAGTGTAATTTACTGCTTATTGTTGCTTAGTAGCTTGTTCTATGCTTATGTTGAGTATTCTTTAGCTTAAGTTTCCATTTCCACTGCTCTTAATTAGTTGAATCTGCTTATGCTTGTTCTTGATGTTCTGATTGTGTTCTCTGAGTTCATTTAACTTTCTTAGTGTACATTTAATCTGCTTGAGGCTTAAAATTAGTAGGTTGTAGTCTAAATATTAAATTTGTAGTGTAAACTGTCTTAATGAGGAGTGTTTGGATCTGGGTGTTCTGAGTAATCTGGTTGTTGTCTTGTTGAGTTATCTGCACACTTAGGCTTCCTTAGGTACATTTGAGGTAAAACAAGCATAAAAACAGTAGGTTATATTGTAAAAGTCAAATCTCACTTGAATCTTCAATTCTGTGTTCTTATTGTTGCTGCTACTGCTAAAATTTTGTAGTTTGATAGATAGTAGTTGCATTTAGGTTAATTAAACTTTAAAACAGATTAATATTGCATGTGTGTCCAGATTAAATCAAAAGAAATTCATTTTAGTCAACTTTAGTAGGTAACTAAAAAGTCAAAGTCTGCAGTTTTATCAGTTTTGGATTGCTGAACTAGGCTTAAATTAGTGTTCAATTGGCTTGTTTAAATTAGGGCTTTTAGGTTTTTTTGTGTTCTCTACTAGGTGTTCTCACTTTTGCCCCCTTAAGTTCCTGGAAATTAGCTTATTGAACTGCTTATTTATAAGCCCAAAGTAGGACCTGTGAACCTATTTTCTGTCCCAATAGTGTAATTGATCTTGTGCTTATTTGCTTGTCCTAAGTGCTTATCTGTGCTTATTCAGTTGCATTGTGCTTATTGAAATGTGTTTAAGTGATTTTGAGCTTTGTATGCTTATTGGTGCTTAACTGCTTAATAATAAGCACTTTATCAAACTGCTTTTTACCCCAACTGCTTATTTAGACTTAGTAAGCTGCTCATTTTATTTTTCATAGGTTCTAGATATTAAATTAGAATTTCCAGAAAAATCCCAGATTTAATTGAAGTCATTTGCTATTTATTTTAATTAAAGTTAGTTTTAAATCAAGTTAATTAGTTTTTAATTAATATTAATTAAAGAAAATCCATAAAAAATATTTTTATTTTTAAAATTAGTTTTTAGTTAGATTAGAATTTTAAAAAAAGTAATTTTTCATTTTTCTTAATTATTTGTATTTTAATATATTTTAATAATTAAATTAGAATTTAAATTATCTTTAATCCTTTTTAATTAATAATAAATCACAAAAAGATAAAAGAAATTTTATTTTAATTTCAATAATAGTTTTCAGATAATCTAGGTTTTATAAAATTAAATTTTCAATTTTTAAGTTATTTCTCATTTTTATTTACTATTTAAATCATAAACAAAAATACAAAAAGAGTTTTAAATCAATTTTAATTAAATAAAAAGTTATAAAAATAATTTTAATTTTCCAAAAATTTTTTAATTACATTTAGAATTTTATAAAATTTAGTTTTCCCCTTAGCCCTTTTATTTTAAGTAGTTGCCTTAGAAATCTCGGGATTAGCCCGGGATTTACGTATTTTACATTTTAGTTTACGTTTTTACTTGTGTGCTTTATTTACGTGTGTTATTTATGTGTTTACTTGTTATTTTTATAATTTGTAGTATAAAAATCCATACATTCCCTTTTATTTCACTTTTCTTTACACAAATTCACGAATCGTTAACTACGGTTCCATTCACCTTCACACGGGCACGACCCGGGTATTTCTTATTTGTTGAGAAATTACTCGGATATGTACTATACTATACACAACGTATCATTATTCCATTAAATTTTGGGAGTTGATACTCCCACCACATTTTTTGATGCTTGCACTATAACTTGTGCATTACAGTATTGTACAGTACAACACTGCAATACATAGTTGTGGTATTTGCATCAAAAAATATGGTAAGAGTATCAACTCCCTTAAATTTTACTTAATTACTGTAGTAAAGCTTTAGATACTTCTCTTTTGTTAAATTAACTTTATGCCTCACACAGACATCCTTTGAAAACAAAACTAGAACTACAAAAAATTGTCAATTTTACAAGCATGTTACTTAAATAACACCAAAAAATCAAATACAATTACTCAAGGAGACAAGAAATAACTCAATCAACATATGTAAACTATATATAAATGGTCTACTTAGTTATCATTTCATCTTTCGTGTAAACTAAAACAGGTGAATAATCGAGGTTTTACATGTTTAGTTCATTAAAAAGGACATGTCTTTAACTCATATATACCTTATATAAATAAAGTATGAGATTTGTTATAGGTACCCCTGGCTCACCAGAAAGAGAGGGTAAAAGTACAAAAGATTTTTTTGTCTCTTAGTTTACAGTACAACACAGTTTTTTTATCAGTTTCCGCTTTGTATTTTTGTCAGTTTAATATTTTTGACTTATTAACTTTACATTTTATGTTATGTTTTTTCAGGTTTATAGTTTTTTAATATAAACAAAATTATAAGAATAAAAAATGAAAAAAAATAAATAAATAAAAAGAAAAATCTAGAGGGTACAACTTGTAAAAACAGAGAGGTCTTTATAACCTACCCCTAAAGTATCCTCTTGGCTGCATTTGACCATTTTCAAGGTCACTCTCAAAATGTACACATACCATTATACTTGATGACAAACTAAAACCTCTTACGAGTAATTACTAAATCCATCGCAGTGGTTATTGTCTTTAAAGTGCTCTCTAAGTCTCTAACCATGGTCTCTAGAGTCTAGACCATATTTATCTTTATATTTAAAGAATGGAGTATAAAAAACAATTTCCAATCATGCTTAAATTTAAGGGTAAATTGCAAAAATGGTCCTTCACGTTCCACATTTTCGCAAAAATGGGACCGAGACAAAAAGTAGCGCAAAAAAGACACCCACGTTCCACATTTTCGCAAAATCGCCACCGAGTGGCCTTTTCCGTTAGCTCCCGTTAGTTTTCCCGTCAGTCAAGGGTATAATCGCATGAAATGACAAATATACCCCTTTAACTTCAGATACAACCCTAATTGTTGGCGCCAAATCTTTACCAGTGCATTTTCCTATTCGCTGCCTTTGAACGATACGTATAGATCCGTATAGTTCCGGTTAGATTACATCGATCGTCCGTGCTTTTGAACGATACCGTTAGACACAGTGCATTTTCCTCTTTAATTTCCCTCCTGTTTTGTGAGTTTTGTTTTGTTTTGTTTTGTTTTTTTTGTTTTTTTTTTTATTTATTTGTTAAAAGGTGTATTTGTTGTTAATGTTATGGATTTACAATTGTAGGTGGTCAGATGGGAAATGTGAAAGTAGTAGAGGTAGATAATGAAACAGAAGAACAGAGTGGCGGGAGTGATTTAGAGGATTTGGACTATAATCGAAATGATGATGAAGTGTTTGATGACGATGATCAGGTAATTGAAGATGTTCCCGTAAGTAAGTCTGATTTGCTATGCCATAAAGCCTGTGAAATTCAATCAGGTATACCTGTTTTTACCAAACATTATTCACTGCTTAGAGAGTATGCCCAAGAGTTGGTTAATCAAAATCCAGGCACTACTGTTAGGATTGATGTACAGATAGATCCAAATCCAGCGAGTTAAACAAGATGGACTACTCTTAAACAACATATGTGAGGTGTTCTGCAGCCAGCTAAATGATGTCAGAGATAAATCCATCATCGTTTGTCTTGAATATATCAGGGAGTACTTGGTGAAGAGGATTGTGGTAGTTCAGCAAGTAATAGAAAGGAGTGTTGGACAACTTACTCCTACTGTGCAAGCCATGGTTGATGCAAACAAAAAAGAAGCTACTGATTGTAACACCCCAACCCAACAAGGGTAGAAATGTCACAATAATGGTTTCACATCAGAACATACATAACTAAAAAAAAGCGGAAGTCTTTACAAAATATCCAAAATAAACAATAAATGAAACTAAATTCTAAATCTCTTCAATACATAAATATCATCAATTTAAGTTGACTATGTTCAAGTCTCCACTCAGCTCTACTCTCAATCCCCAGATAAGCTATCCCAAAAGCTATCTTGAATACCTGCCGCGGAGAAAAGAAATGCGGCTGAGCTTAAAAAGCCCAGTGAACAGATATATAACAAAATGAAATAGCACGGGTTGTGACACATGAGTTGTTCATCGGGAAATGAATCTCGAATCTCACTCTTATCAGATTTGCTTAGGCTGGGGTTTTCTAGTCGAGAGAGGTGATCTGCCGCTAGATTTTCTGCCCCCTTCTTATCACGAATTTCTACATCAAACTCTTGCAATAATAGGATCCAACGAATTAGTCGTGGTTTAGCGTCTTGTTTAGTGAAAAGGTATCGAAGAGCTGAAAGATCAGTAAAGACAACGGTTTTTGAAAGGACTAGATATTGGCGAAACTTATCAAAAGCAAATACCACGGCTAACAACTCCTTTTCTGTGGTGATGTAGTTTTCTTGAGCAGGATTCATTGTTTTTCTAGCGTAATATATTGGCTGGAAGTGTTTGTTAAGCCTCTGGCCTAACACTGCTCCAACAGCGTAGTCACTAGCATCACACATGATCTCAAAAGGTAGCTTCCAATTAGGAGTGACCATAATTGGAGCTTGCATGAGTTCCTTCTTCAATTGGTCGAAGGCGTCCTTGCATTCTTGAGAGAAGTCGAATGGAGCATCCTTTACAAGCAGCTGAGTCATTGGCCGAGCTATTTTTGAGAAATCCTTAATGAATCTCCTATAGAAGCCGGCATGACCCAAGAAGCTACGTATTGCTTTTACCGTAGTAGGATAAGGCAGCTTGGATATAGCCTCGATTTTTGCTCGATCTACCTCAATCCCGTTTCCAGAGATTTTGTGCTGAAGCACGATACCTTCTTTTACCATAAAATGGCACTTTTCCCAGTTTAAAACCAGGTTGGTTTCGTCACAACGTTTGAGCATTTTCTCGAGGTTAGCAAGACAACGATCGAAAGAGTCTCCAAAGACAGAGAAGTCATCCATGAAGACTTCCATGATGTCTTACATTAATTCGTGAAAGATTGCAGTCATGCATCGTTGGAAAGTAGCGGGGGCGTTACATAGCCCAAAAGGCATCCGCTTGTAGGCGAATGTACCATAAGGGCATGTGAATGTGGTCTTTTCTTGATCCTCAGGGGCGATAGGGATTTGGAAATACCCTGAGAATCTATCTAAGAAGCAATAGTACTCGTGTCCTGCTAACCTTTCCAACATTTGATCGATGAAAGGGAAAGGGAATTGATCCTTTCGGGTTGCATCATTCAGTTTCCTGTAGTCGATGCACATACGCCAACCGGTGACTATTCTCTGGGGTACCAACTCATCTTTATCATTCTTCACCACCGTCATCCCTCTTTTCTTAGGTACAANTATCTAAGAAGCAATAGTACTCGTGTCCTGCTAACCTTTCCAACATTTGATCGATGAAAGGGAAAGGGAATTGATCCTTTCGGGTTGCATCATTCAGTTTCCTGTAGTCGATGCACATACGCCAACCGGTGACTATTCTCTGGGGTACCAACTCATCTTTATCATTCTTCACCACCGTCATCCCTCTTTTCTTAGGTACAACCTGTACAGGACTGACCCATGGACTATCTGATATCGGATAAATTAGTCCTGCATCTAGGAGTTTAATGACTTCCTTCTTCACGACTTCCTTTATGTTTGGATTCACTCGCCTTTGAGGTTGTATGGTCGGTTTATAATCCTCCTCCATAAGGATCTTGTGTGTGCAGAACGTTGAGTCAATCCCCTTGATGTCAGCTATACTCCATGCAATAACTCCTTTATATTTTCTTAGAACCCCTAGGAGTTTATTCTTCTGTTCATCTTTTAAGGAGGAGCTAATGATTACCGGAAGTTGATCCCCTCCTTGGAGGAAATCATACTCCAAGTGGGTTGGGAGTTCCATAAGTTCTAACTTGGGTGGCTCGACGATGGAAGGTTTAAGCTTGTTTTCGGGTTTACGAAGTTTGAGCGGCTCAACGTCTTCCTGTCTGGGGTAGAAGGAGACTGCGTTGATTTCTTCAGCCTTTTCTTCCTCAAAGAAGGATGGAAAAGCTTCGTCACGCAACCATCCTGCTTCAACCTGTTCATCTACACAATCGTCAATGACATCGGATAGCTCATCGACCCCTCTGATGAAATACAATCGGTTGGCTGCTTCGAGAGAAAGATTCATTGTGTCTTTGATGTTAAAGGTTAAGCTATCGGCACCTACTCGTAAGGTCAGCTTGCCGTCATGAACATCAATGATGGCTCGAGCAGTTGCAAGGAATGGTCTCCCTAGGATGATGGGCACGAGATCATCTTCTTCCATTTCCAAGATAACGAAGTCAACTGCAAATTTAAACTTCCCCACTTTGACCAGCACATTCTCACATATTCCCATGGGATACTTGATCGATCTATCAGCTAGTTGGATGTTCATACGGGTTGGTTTCAATCCTGAGTATCCTAGTTAGAGGAACATGGAATATGGCATAAGATTGATGCTTGCCCCTAAGTCGGCTAGAGCATTCTTTACTGATAGAGATCCTATAGAATAAGGCAAGGTAAAACTACCAGGGTCGTCCACTTTCTTTGGTAATCCTCGCTGGGTCACCATAGAACATTCTTCTCCTAAGGTCACAAGACCTTCGAGCTTTTTTCTGTTGGCGAGTAGCTTCTTGAAGTATGTGATATATTTGGGCATATGGTAACATGCATCAAGGAGGGGTATAGTGACGACCGAATCCTTCAAGTACGACAAGAACCTTTTGTTGTCGTTCTCAACCTTTTGATTCTTTAGGCGGGATGGATATGGAACTTTCGTGGGCTGTTTGGGTGGAATGGGTGGAGAGGAGGTTACCTGATGGGGCTGCTCGGTAATTTCATCGCGCACGTCACCTCCATCCTCGTGAGAGGTGTCAGGTTCCGTGACGTTGGACTGTTGGACTGGGTATGGGGGTCCTTAGTTGTCATTCCTGCTCTAGTGGTGATGGCTAGAAAAAGGTCATTTTGATCCACTTGGGGTTTGGTGTAGCCACCAAGTGAGGTATTGAGCTCTGCGAACTTGGCCCTTAAGTCATTTTGTTGATTGGTTATGAGGCCGTTTAGACCTTTTAACATAAGATCTTTTTCATGCGTGAAATGCCGAAGGTCATTCTCGAAAGTACTCCTAACCTTGAAGTCAGGACCTTCTTCTCCTTCTCTATTTCTCACGAGATTCCCCCAAGGGGTAAAATCATTGTTTTGATAAAAAACTAAGAGGGAAGGGTCATCAAAGATGTCATGTCTCGACAGACACGCTTGTTCAGTGGTGGCGTCTTCCCCGCATTCCTCCACTTCGTGCGGGCCACCACATTGGTCGCAAATTAGATATGGGTTTGACAATCGTTTAGCGGTTCGCAACCCATCAAGATATGATACTCTTTCGTGCAGTTTCCTTAGCCTGCTTTCAAAAGGGGGTTTTTTTGTGACCTCAGACATACTCATGATCGAATCGGGTTCATCCCATGTATCATCTTGATCTTGAGCATATTCCTCAATCCTATTCCACCCTTCCTCAGCACTTAACTTGGATATTCTACCTTTTACCGAATTATTCACACCCCTCTGGTCATTTTGAGAGATACTATCATAGAANTTGACAATCGTTTAGCGGTTCGCAACCCATCAAGATATGATACTCTTTCGTGCAGTTTCCTTAGCCTGCTTTCAAAAGGGGGTTTTTTTGTGACCTCAGACATACTCATGATCGAATCGGGTTCATCCCATGTATCATCTTGATCTTGAGCATATTCCTCAATCCTATTCCACCCTTCCTCAGCACTTAACTTGGATATTCTACCTTTTACCGAATTATTCACACCCCTCTGGTCATTTTGAGAGATACTATCATAGAATATTTGGACAAGAAGCCAGAGTTCAATGCCATGATGGGGGACTTGTCTTATTAGATCCTTGAATCTAATCGAAGATTTATCAATGGGCTCTGCTTGCCCAACGCGAAATCGGAGGAGTTTGTCTCTAAGTACCGAGGTTCTTCTTATGGGAAAGAATTTTTCATAGAATTTTGAAATGATTTGTTCCCATGTGAAGATGGACTCAGAAGGAAGCTTGTTGTACCATTCTGTTAATACAAATATCGCCTAAAAACGTTATTTATATTTTACGATCTTTGCTAAGTTTTGTTAATGACAAAGTACAAACTTTAGCTTATAAGTAATTCATCACTTTAGTTTTAAGTCTTGTATAAACTAAACTTAACATTTCTTTTTAAACATAAACATAGTTTTTGTTTCTTTAAAAAGAAAGTGTCACATCACATTAATAGAAAGTTTATGTGTTTGACCATCTTTGGTTCTTACACACTTTTGGAAGTATTCCACATTGAGTCAATGCATCAGTTGATGTGACCTTGTGTGTGTCATAACTTAGTCTTTACTTCCATAATAAGAAAGTGTCACATCTTGTCAATGTGCACTTATAGTAAGTTTGTGTGTTTGACCATATTTGGTTCTTACACAACTTTGGAAGTATTCCTTATTGAGTCAATGCATGATATAGATTGATGTGACCTTGTTTGTCTTGGAGGGATTTACTTTGTGTGCAAGTTTGGACATGTCAGTCCTGGCGGAACCCTGGGGATACACGGGCGGAACCCTTGTGAGGGTGCCGCCGTTTCCGCCAGAGCTGACATTTGGTTATCTATAAATACCAACCAACTTGCAAGAAATTCCTTATCACTTTAGGC
>LBNU01021942.1:62400-191457 GCA_014162995.1 Artemisia annua
TCTATAAATACCAACCAACTTGCAAGAAATCCCTTATCACTTTAGGCTATATTATTCATATATCCTCTCATCTAACTCAGTAACATTTGACTTGTGTGATTCTCTTATGTAGCAAGGAGTTCACAAAGTCATTCGAGAAGTTACAAGTATTCAACTCAACGTTGCAAGACTTGTTATCTTTGTTGTGTATAGACTTCGGGAGTTTATACGTTAGTTGTATTATGTGTAGAAGTGATCGGTTTGTATTTTAGGCCTCAAAATACATATTGTATAGGGAGTGGTTGTACCCTTGGTAAAGAACTCGACATCTAGCTTTGTGTCGGTAAAATTGTAAGCGACGATGGGAGTGGTTATACCCGTGTAAAGAACTCGACATCTAGCCTAGTGTCGGTAAAGGAAATTGGGCGACGATAGGTTGGTTCTACCTTGAGTTAGAACTCGGTATCTAGCTTTGTACCGGAAAAAGTGTAAGCGACGATTGTAAAGGTTTCTCCACCAAGAAGGAGTTTGTTGACTAGTGAAAGAAACTCTCGAGTTGGATACTCGGGGCGTGGACGTAGGGCAAGGAAAATAGAGTTCCTTGTAGCTGAACCATGATAAATATTCGTGTCATGGTTTGATCGTTTCTTTCTTTATTCTTGCATACTACGTATTATCTTTTGGTTTACATCTTTGATAAATATCTTTGCTCATATCGTCAATAGTAATAAAATCAAGAAGTCTTTGATGTATTGGATTGGATCTTCAGATTTCAATCCATGAAACTTGCATACACTCTGGACAAGCCAAACGTCTGTTGCACGAAAGACCCCTTCTGTGTGTTCATTTGGAAACACAATAGCGTTAGAAAAGCCACGAGGGGTAGGAGAAGAATAATCATTGAGGCATTTGGGGGTAGGATCCTCAGGGACTTCTGTATTGTGATTGGATCGGGGGCTGGGTGGTGTATCGTGATGATCAGATTCCTCCTCAGAAAGGGCTTCATCAAAGTTGATGGTAATGCCAATTGGTTCAAATATTGAAGAGTGTTGTCTTAATCTATGCATTTCCCTTTCAGGTTCTGCGTAAGGTGGGATAAGGTCTCTTAGGGAACTACGACTCCTAGTGATCCTAAGGTTGGAGAGACCTTCATTTACCATGATGACCAAGGAATATTTGAGCGGAGGGTTGGGAAGAAAAAGATAGACTAAAGAAAACCTAGAAAAATAAAAATAAAAATCTCACTNTGCGTAAGGTGGGATAAGGTCTCTTAGGGAACTACGACTCCTAGTGATCCTAAGGTTGGAGAGACCTTCATTTACCATGATGACCAAGGAATATTTGAGCGGAGGGTTGGGAAGAAAAAGATAGACTAAAGAAAACCTAGAAAAATAAAAATAAAAATCTCACTAGAAAGGATTCTAACGAGTAGACCTAAGTAAAATAAAATTTCAACCTAAGCAATAACCATTCCCCAGCAGCGGCGCCAAAAACTTGATGCGTGGGTTTTGCAACCTTCGCAGTAGGTTTTACCTCTCAAGGGATCTTGAGAAGCTTACAACCCCCACCAGGCAGTGTACCTGACCGATGTAGTATAGTGAAGTGGCAAGTACCGGGGGATTGATCGTTCTCTCGGGGAATAGTGTCGTTAGGATTGAAAACTGTTAGGTCCTAAGTTTCTGAATACACAAGTATATTTTAGAGAGAGAAAGTTAGAGAGAGAAAGAGAGGATGGAAGGAACTATGTGTAATATGAGAAAGATGAAATCACATTGAACCAACAACCTCAAATGAGGTTTTACATAGTTTATATAGGAGAGGAAGCTAGGGCTTCCTTCCTTTCTTATTCTAATGGGCTTTGCAAGGCCCATGGACATTAACTTAACTACATAACATTAAGTAAATAAACATAAGCAACCTATTACAAGATAATAATGACCGACACTTGATAATACATGAAACGTGATCCTAACAATCTCCCCCTAAGGGTCGGTCATGATGGTTATCAAGGTTGCTCGACGTCTTTTCTTTGTCTTTAATCTTTGGCTTTCACGGCTTTAGACGTCTTCAAAAAATTCTTTAGATAAATGATTCATCGTTCTTTGTTCTTTGTCTTTGAAGATGTGATAGTGATCAAGTGATGTCGTAATCTATCATTCGTCACTTTATTAGTCTCCAGTGGATTTGCGCCTTTCCAACATGCTCATACATCTTTGACGTTGGTGCTTTCATACATTTGTAGCTCTCATTTCATCGTTGTAGATTCTTTGTGTTGACGTAGAATCCTTCTTTGAACATTACTTTGCATTAGACCATTGTCTTTCCACTTTGTAGATTTTTTCATTCAACATAGAATCCTTCTTTGACTTTTACAATGCATTGATTTTTGAGGAGATCATTCATGTAAGTATGAGCATGTGGAAGTTTGTGTTCAAGATGGTGGTTGTACCTGCATTGAAACAGTTAGCAATAATACGCCCGGTACTTACAGGTTCGGAGTTAGAGATTGTCAACAGCATAGTGTGAAGACTCTTTCTAATCCTTACCAAGGCCGTTCCTAATCGGATACCCGCTAGAGGGCTTACACAGACATACATAAGTACACCTACGATTAGGTGAGTCGCTGGAGATCACCCCACGACTGTAGACCATTTGGAGCCATCGTAAACACTAAGCGTAATCCACAAGGAATTACCAAAGTGACCTGCTGTCAGGGCTGTTTGATGTTGACCCTGGCAGGATTTCCGTTCAATCATTCAAGAAATACATAAGTAATTTCCCTCATAAACGTTCTCGGCAGATTGCTAAGATCTGCGTAGGACTCGATAGTTTACACTTAGTGTCCAATGATGTAAGACACTAGTGTAGAAGTATTATGTATTCCTAAGAGATCTTTGATGTATCTCGTGGCTCTAGACTCAATTTGTGCACATTTTGGTCGTCGGAGGTGTGGAGCAGAGTACCTCATTTTCAATATCGACACATTCGAATGAATGGTCAATAGATAATGCAGGGTTCTCCGTGAGAATGAAACAAGTATCTTTTGATAGAAACTTGAGTGGCTAAGANGTAAGACACTAGTGTAGAAGTATTATGTATTCCTAAGAGATCTTTGATGTATCTCGTGGCTCTAGACTCAATTTGTGCACATTTTGGTCGTCGGAGGTGTGGAGCAGAGTACCTCATTTTCAATATCGACACATTCGAATGAATGGTCAATAGATAATGCAGGGTTCTCCGTGAGAATGAAACAAGTATCTTTTGATAGAAACTTGAGTGGCTAAGAAGGTTTAGGTGCATTGCGTCACTGGGTCCATGACGTCTTTATCTTCAATACAGGTGTCGCCTCAGTAACGACCAATAGCATATGAGTTGAAACCGGTGTCTGTCCTAAGGTTAAACAAACGGAGGGCTATTTCTTTTCACCCTTTTCTTTACATTTCTTTTTAATTCTTCAACCCCTTCTTTCTCCTTTCATTCCTTTCTCCTTTTTCATATCGTACCTAAGGACTTCTAAATTCTAACTATTGGTGTTGTCCTTGGGTAGATCCCTCCGGTTCTGGCGGATCATAGGACGGTTATTCCTATCCTTGGTTACCTTGTAACTCCATGACTATCCTATTGATGCCATTAAACCAAATGTAAGAAAATCTCTCAAAGTGTTTATGAATATAAAACCTTTTGTTAACACTTTGAGGGTTTTAATTTCTTATGAAAGACTCCCCCTCCACATATGCTCATGAATGTTTTCAGAAATTTGCACATGCGGGAGGAGTTGGCACTTTTGAATTGGTCCACTCTTAATAGACATGTACCCGAGGGACACGTTTACGTTGCTTAGTTAAAGGGATCCATTATCAGTTTTTAGGTGATAACTAGCCCTAATAACTAACTTGAAGTTGTTAACATTCCTAAAAGGAAGTTAGACCCGTCAAAGTAAACATCTAACAAGAATTTCTCGAAACGGTACTTTCTACTTGGATAAATCCGTTCGAATACTAACATTTGTTGTTTTGTCAATTCATGGGTCAATTCTGAGTCGAGCTCGCACAAGATAAAACATTTGACATCATATTTTAATCACTTTTCATCTTCTCCCCCTCAAACATAGCATATCAAATGTTGTTTTTATCAACTTTTTGATTAAAATATGCCTTTTTGAGTCTTATGGGGAGAATTCAACAAGAACTTTTTGGTTTTAAGAACGATGTTTTTTTTTTGGTCAAGTACTCCCCCTCAACAAGTAAAAACTCATTGAGGTGAAATACTTGTCTTTTGAGCAGAATTGTAAAAATCATGAAAAGTTTGTTAATTCCACTCAAAAGTAAGAAGCTTTCGCTCCTTACGTGAGGATTGTGGCACTGATGCGTACCACAGGGTCCTTTAAATACAAAGTGCGGGTTGTACACTGTTATATGTGCACAAGCCATAGTAATCACAAATCAATCAATATATAATGAAAATATTGAAATGTTAATACCAGAAGCTAAGTGTCACCAGCAGGCATGGCGTCAAAGTCTGTGAATCGAGGATCAGGTCGTCTGAATGTCAAGACTGGAAATGATGGTCGAACGCCGATGTAGCTTTCCAATCTCCTGATCTGCTCATGACGATACAATCTTTCTTCCACCGTATGAACAAAGTTGCATATCATCCTCCTTGCATTAGCTTTCCACCTAGTGTTTTCCCCTTAGCTTAACCGCTTTTTATCATCCAGCAATCTTTCAACTAACCCATCATGAACTCGTTTTAGCGTGTCATCACAGAATTTCTGAATCTCATCAAACCTCATGTAGCAGAGCTTGTTCTTCTTGTTGAGATAGGTGATTCAAATGATGGTTGCTGTATGAGCGTGTACTGTGATGATTCTTGAATTCCAGGAAATGCGAGTTGTGGTTTGGTTAGGTTGAGCTTGTTCTGATAACTTTCAACGCCCAGCTGAAGATCTTCCACTCTTTCTTGAACTATTAATCGTCTGATGTAGAGAAGTAGTAAAGCAATGAAGTTGTACTAAGTTGACTTTGGGAAACGCAGCATCTTTCCTTGAACCTTTTCCAAATACATGTCTTCGACGTCATTGAGGTTGAGGTCCGGGAAGTCTGCTTCACAAAACTTGTACTCCTTTTCATCTTGCCTCTTGACAACAATTTCTTTCATGAAAGTGTAGTTGAATCTCCGTGACTCTAAGATCTCCATGATAGCCACAATTCGAGAGTTGTGCTTCACGTTTTCACTTGACGTCAGATGCAATATGTGAGTGTAGCCAAGTTTACATTGATCTCGCCAGTGTTGAATTCCAAGAAGTGCTTCTCTGTTGTAGGCAACAACGAAGTCGCTGAAGATCGGTGTTGTTTCTTCAATGGATGGCAATTCATATCTGGCGGCAGGAACTGAGATCGTCAGTGAAGAAGCAAATCTTTCTTTAGAGGTCTCATGGGCATGTTGAAGGTACTTGAGATCGTTGTTGAAGAGGAACCGGTAGGGAATCTTAGGTTTTTCTAGAAATCCTTGCAGAGGTAGTGGCTTCGTCCAATCGGTGAAGTAGGGCTCGTTGTGCTTCGAGTGTGCATCGTAGTTGGCTTCAGGGTTCAGCCAGTCGAACGAACCAGATAAGGCACAAGCAATGTTCTCCATGTGATACTGGAGTTCAACATTGTTTCCCGATCGCTTCTTTAGAAAGTCCATAGCTTCACGGTTGATCCTTCGTAATTCAGCCTTAGTCATTGTCTCTACTTGAAGACCCGTCATGATACTTTGAGCGTATTGCAAAGTGTTTCCCGGTAGTGGTTCTTCGGCTTCAAGTGGAGGTTGTGACTTGATCATCTCTATAAACCAATCAGCTTTCGGAGCTTCATCTACATCTAACCATGAGAATGGTTTTGATCTCTTCTTCTTCTTCTTTAATTTTGTAGACTTTCCTTTCTCCTTAGTCTTTGAGGTTGATGATGGCCCAGCTTGTGATTCAGGAATGTTAGATTCATGAATGGATGTTTCGGGTTCTTCTTGATCATCTGGTTGAAGCATGAATGGTTCTTCTGCATGTGTTGGACCGGATCCTGAGGCTGGTGCTTGCTGATGTGTGGCTAGAGATTTTGAATGCTTGGCTGGTGGTTTCTGTGAAGATGATGGTTCTTTGGAAGTCCTTGATTTCTTGCGTTTGGAATCGGAATCAGGATCATCATCTTTTCTTGATCGTTTGTGTTTTCCAGCCGCTTCTGTGCATGATTCTTTGGAGGCAATAACTTTTAATGCCTCGAACATTGTTGATTCTTCAGGAGTCATTTCCTTTTTATCTCGAAGTTTAGCAGCTAACAAGGCCTGTAGTTGCTCTGTCGTGAGATCAGTTGGTGTGGTTGGAGCCCTGTCAGTTCNATCATCTTTTCTTGATCGTTTGTGTTTTCCAGCCGCTTCTGTGCATGATTCTTTGGAGGCAATAACTTTTAATGCCTCGAACATTGTTGATTCTTCAGGAGTCATTTCCTTTTTATCTCGAAGTTTAGCAGCTAACAAGGCCTGTAGTTGCTCTGTCGTGAGATCAGTTGGTGTGGTTGGAGCCCTGTCAGTTCGAAGATAGAAAGGTGTTGACTGAAGCATTCGTTCAATGTTGTACTTGATCCTGGTATTCAACTCTGTTTGAATCGGCTTGAGGAGATCTGACACAACAGGTGTGGTGAGAGCAACAAGGTTGTCGTTGAGAAATTCTTCCGTGTATGTTCTGAGCATAGTGTTCATGTCGGCTTGCATGAACCTATAAACCAGTGCTGTTGAATCTTGAAGATCCTCGACTTGTTGTGTCAATGTTGTGACCTGTTTTGTCAGCTTCTGAACTTGTCCTTGAAGATCGCCACCCTGTGGTTGTTTATCTTTCTTCTTTCGTGCCAGTGCAACAGCTTGCTTGAGTCTTTGTGATGCTGTAGTGACAGATGAGCTAGCTTTTTTCTTGATCGATTTGTGCTTTGATGTTGTTTTTGATGGTGGTGGAGATGAATGGTGTGATGATGATGGTGAAGATGATTCCTTGTCAGATCCAGACGGAGGAGGAGTAGGATCCTTTGGAGGAGAACCCATGGGAACTGGAGGATCCTTTGGAGGTGACTGTTGATGAAGTGAGTGTTGAGGTGAGTTAATGAAGTCGTTGGTGTCAAAAAATTTCTCTTATTCTTGTTCATTTGTCTTTTGATCTTTAGGTTGTTCTTCCTGAGGCAATCTTTCTGTCTCCTCACTAGCTTTCATCTTCAGTTCCTTTTCAATTTGCATCTGAGCAATGAACTCCGGTGTGATGAACTCGGAAGTCTCTAGTTGCTTTTATGAATCATCAGTTGTTTCCTCGGTAGCTTCCTTCATGATGACGGTTCCTTCCGCATCTTTTTCTTCTTCTTTGGTGTTAAGTGGAATTTCATGAACCAAAGTTGAAGGAGTAATCAAGGTGCTACTTGAGCCACCCTCTTGTTTAGGTTGATTGAGCGGTTGTGGATGAGGTTGGGGATTAAGGAGATTGAGGAGTGCAGCTTCTTTGAGTTCCTTTTGAAGTTTCTTCTTTTCCGCTCTTGTGTCGACAATGATGCTTTTGAACTTGCGTTTATCGACCAAGGGTTCAGCAGCTGGTTCATCTTCTTCTTCATCATTTGCATCACCACTAGGTTCATTGATGCTTATCCCTTTACCTTTCCTTTCTCCCTGATGTAGAGTTCCCATGCTAATCTTCTTTGCCTTTTCGAGCTCGGGGAACTCCTCTTCATCTAACCTTACCCTTCGTTCAAAATAATCTTCATCATCTGATTCGGTTTCAAATTCTGATTCACTTTCGGAAGGTGATGGTGTTGGTTCATCTTGGATGGTTTGTTTTGGAGTGATCTTTCTACGAGGTCTCGTAGAAGGTTTTGGTGAAGACTTGGTTTTTGGTGAAGCTGTAGTGTTGCTGGTGCTTCTAGTCTTGCCACCTCTTTTGCTCCGTGTTTCCCTCTTAACAATGGATTCGTCTTCATCACCAGTGTATCCTACTCTCCCTGATTGATGAGCTTTGTCGTAGATTTTGTAGTTCTGTGTCTTTCGAATGTCGTCATCAAGGAAGTAGTCTGGAATCCTCATTCCCTTATTCCTTGTTGTGAACTTGATGGTTTTGACAAAATCAATCTTAAAATCTTTGTTGTAGATGTCTTTTGGTTCAGTACGATCATGCATTCTCTTGAGGTAGTCTGGTGTCTTGCCGCAGAAGTGCTCAATAAGCATCTTTGTGAATCTAACGAACAGTATCACATTCCTTTCACGATCTGTTTGGATGTGATGGATCAAGTCGCTCATTATTGAACTGGCAAAGTTGATTGGTTGCATGCTCATCATTCCCCAAAATACTTGCAGATGCTCTAGTCGTGGATGTTCATGACCACTTTTTCTGCCTGANGCATCTTTGTGAATCTAACGAACAGTATCACATTCCTTTCACGATCTGTTTGGATGTGATGGATCAAGTCGCTCATTATTGAACTGGCAAAGTTGATTGGTTGCATGCTCATCATTCCCCAAAATACTTGCAGATGCTCTAGTCGTGGATGTTCATGACCACTTTTTCTGCCTGAAATAGATCTCACAATCAACATGTAGAAGGTTCTCCATGGTTGTGGTAGATATTTGACGTTGAATCTTGATAGTCTGATGAGTGGCAGTTCATCTTGAACATCGTATCCTAGATCAATGAGATAATCCAGGATTTCAAGTTCAGTTAACATGGGACGGAATTCTTTTGGTGTAGGAAGCATAAGAACAGTTCGTAGGACATCATGATCCACGGTGTAGACTTGACGATCCAATGTGACATTGAAGGATTCATCATCCAAGTTGGCTTGAGCTGTGTACCAGAACTGATGAATGCAGAAGATTGGAACTGATGTGGATTTGGTGAGCATAGACTTGCAGGGATGAGCCAGAAGAATGTCTTTAACAATCTTGCACGAGTCTTCTGGAATTCAAAGTTTGTTGAAGTCAATTCGTGGATTGTTTTGGCCAATGGTGATGTTGTAGTTAGCTGGGACAATTTCACCGAGTGTGAGTAATGGAAGAGTTTGTTCGGGAGCATTTTCGTTGTGTTCAGCCATTGATTTCTGTAAATGTATTTTCATGAAATCAAACATCCAAATTTGTTAGTCATTAGAACACGTACATGTTTGATATACACAGACATACTTGTTACATATTGCAATTAAGGTCCAATTGACCAACGAGTGAGATGTGATCACATAAGTTGTTTCATATGTATTAACTAAGATATTATACTAAATCATTCATAACACATTACATCATAAGTTACATCTTATCAATACATACAAATGAACACACATCCACAAGTTAATTAAACATGAATACAACATAAATAATACACAAGTTCTTGAAGTTTTCTTCTTTAGACATGTTTTAGAAAATTTACAAAAGAAATGAAAATTCTCAAAAAAAATGTCCAAGTGAGTTCTTGATAAAATTGCAGATAGTGTTCTCGATAACATTCAAATATTGTGTTCTCGATAACTTTTATTTATCCATGTTCTCGATAAATTCCAAGAGGAATGTTCTCGATAACTTGAAAAACAAAGGTTCTCGAAAACTAAAAGAATAAGTGTTCTCGATAACTCATGTTCTAAATCTTCTCGATAACAAGAAAATTTCTCGAAACCAAGGTGATCTCGATAATTCTTATCAAGATGATCTCGATAATTTATTAAGACTTCTCGATAATTTATTAGGTGTGTTAGTGGTTTAGAGACAGTTCAAATAAATTAAAGAGATCTCGATAAAAAATATTGAGTGATCTCGATAAGTCACAGTATTCGAAAATTCTTATACAAGAATTTTTGAGATCTTTGTAGACATACGTTTTCTTGAAAGAATTCGATCCTATGATTGATAACCTGATGAAAGAAGTGTAAAATAATAGTTAATCACATGTATCAATCAAAATCACAAGTTCTCGAAAACCTATGAAAACTTAACTTATCGAGAAGACAATATACGTGCATTCATGTAGTAAATCGAATGAAAATAATCAATAAGCATTCATTAGCACACATTCGAACCATGTAATTGATCCAAAGAACACAAACATGATAATGCCCAATTATGAACATAAACCCTAATTTTCTAAATCACGTATACAAGAAAATTGAAGCAATTAACGAGCATAATCATGATTCAAACACTCTAACAAACATATCCCACCACTAAAATCAAAAAAAACCTCACACAATCAAGAACACCCAAATCGTACATAAACCCTAATTTCGAATACACCTCAAACGTGTTATATGTTATGATTATTAGTTACTAACATGATTAGAACGGTAGACTGATTATTACTGATTATTGTAGGTGCTTTAGTGGTTTAGAGACAGTTCTCTTGCTACCAATTTCTTTCTTTGTAGGGGTGGCACACTTCTTGGCACCTTATCTACGAGATCCTCTTTCCCCGTTCGGAGGGCATTGATTGAGCATGGCATCATGAGTCGAATACACCTCAAACGTGTTATATGTTATGATTATTAGTTACTAACATGATTAGAACACTTATAGAACCAAAAGCCCTATGTAAAATCAAACAAAAACACATGATTTATGAGTAAACGAAATTAACGCAACCCTAATTCTACAAATCCAAATTATGAAAAATCTAGCCACTGAAAACATAATTCGTTAAAAACCATGTTTTAGATTAGGCTAAAGATCATATAAACACTTACGGATTGAAGGATTTATGTATTGAATTATGGCCGTTTGATGTGTATAGAGAGTGTTTGTTTTTTGATTTTGTGTTAAGTAAAAAAAACGGGGGGTGTGTTTGTTTTGTTTAGATATTTAAGACTTTGAAACTTTGGCACAAATGGTCCCTTGACTACTTAACATCCTTTATAAGTCCTAAACTTTAGTATTTAATTGTGTAGGATAACTACCGTTAGCATCTAACAATATTCTAGCTCTAAGGAAATTAATAAAGTATTTAAATTCACAAAAAACGAGGGATAATTCGTGAAATTCCACCATTTTTTTTGACAACATCATAATTTTTGAAATATGCAAGTGCACTCTTTTGAACAAGAATTTTTAAATTTTGAAAAACATTTTCTCCCCCTCAACACTTGGATATAAATTTGAGAAAAATTTTGAGAAGCCAAAGTGTTGATTGAGATAGTGTACTTGCATTTGAAAACGAAAAAATAAAATGTAAGATTGATAAGACGAAAAGTGTACCCGTTTTAAGGGGTCATTTAAGCCCTAATTCGAGTAAATGTGATCAAATATTGCCCTAAATCGTTCCTTTTGTCATTTTAGGTAATTTTGAGAAGAATTCTGGAAAACATGCTAATTTGGACATTTTTGGAGCATAAAAGTGAAGAAAACGACAAAGTCTCAAAAGAAGCTGGAAAACCTTCCTGACGGCGTCAGATCACAAGGTGACGCCGTCAGCAGCAACGTTGCAAAGGAGTAAAACTCAAGATTCACTAGACGCCTATGAAGAAAACAAGATGTTGTCCCTGACCGGCGTCAGGTTTAAGAGAAAGTAGCAGCGTCAGGTGTAATGCTAAAGATGACGGCCCCAGAGCACAGTTACAAGTGCGACGTCGAAGCTAGACTATGGCATCCGATAACCACCTAATGACGGTGAGCTGACGGCGTCAGAACCCATAACCTGACGCGTCAGAGTGTAAAATCTATATATACTTTCTCTATTTTTCATTCATTAAGTGCGAACTTTTGTGTGCAAGTTTGGGAAAAAACCTAAAGACGAATTTGCTGATATTTTCAAGGTATTTTCACCCTTGAATTCTTCATGTTCGAATTAAAAGAATATTCCTCACCTATTAAATTAATAATATGTCTATGTGTTGGTAATTACATTTTTCTATTCTTGTCTTCTCCAATTAACATGCTAGGATACGTTTCTTGTGTTTGCTATAGAGTCTAATGAAAACCTAACTATTAATACATTGGTTGAGTGTGTATTACTTGTCTTGGATGAATGTTTCTCAATGTTAGGAGTAAAGAAAACCTGGCTAAACCTGCCTTATATGGTAACATCGCTCTGAACGTCTTAGAAGAAACATGATAACTAATGGCGTACTAGGTATTAAGGTAGTATTTAACGCATGAGCCACTGTTTATAATCCCTATAATTGGGTGCTTTACGCATCGTTGTAGGAGGAGATAAGAGCTCATAGAATTGGGGAGATATGTACGCCACCCCATGAATTGTTAAGGAATACACCCGTCATCCACGCAAGTAATACATGCACCAATTAACCGGTAAAAGATAGTTAGGGAGTAATGAAATCTAAGTAAACACATTTGTCTCCATATAAGTTTTCACAACCACAATAGTTTAGTTATTTTATTTTTTTATTGCAATTGTAGTTTTTGGGTTAGTTGACTAGCAACTAATTCCGCCCACTCCTCCAAAACCCGAGATTTTACTTGCTTTCCATAAAAATATAAAAATATAAAAAATAATCTTCCTTCACCCTTAGACCTTTTAGAGTAGTTTTTCTAACCTAACGAACACTATTCCCTGTGAGAGAACGATCAATCCCCCGTACTTACCACTACACTATACTACACCGACCAGGTACACTGCCTGGTAGGATTGCAAGCTTCTCAAGATCCCTTGAGAGGTAAAACCTGTTGCGTGGTCGCAATCCCACGTCATCAAAGATAAAAATGGAAAATCTTTTTTTTTTGATATTTTTGAAGATTTTTTGATTTTGTATTTTGTTTTTGAAAAATATTCACAAAAAAGGTTTTGGTATTTGACTCAGTTAATTGTTTTCAAGAAAAGATTTTAAATCATCTGGAGTCAAACACCACATACCAATCTGGTGGACTAGTTCAGCAAACCGTGAAGGAGGTAAAGGTGTTGTAAACAAGTCGGCCAGTTGGTATTCAGTACCCACAAAGTATAACTCAATTGTACCCATTTCAACATGCTCCTTGATGAAGTGATATCGGAGATCAATGTGCTTTGATTTTGAATGCAGAACTGTGTTGTAGGAGATTGTTATCGCACTCTTGGAGTCACAGTACATCGGGATATTGTCAAAAGATATAACCATAATCCATGAGCTGAGATCGCATTCATATGATTGGAGCAGGCAGACATAGCTACGTATTCAGCTTTTGTTGATGACAGTGATGTATAATCCTGCTTCTTTGACCGTATCCTTTTGCTACCAAACGAGATTTGTTATGAAATATTGTGCCTTCAGTGTCCAGCTTGTTTTACCAAATCCATTAAAGTCCAATGATATGTCGAAGGGTAATGTTGGTGGAATGTATGCATATTAGACGGATCCAAATTGCGAGAAGACGACTCTGCTATATCAGGAATGGTGCAAATGGATTGAAGAAAGCATTTCCGTCATAATCTGCAGGTGCGGGTACTTCTTGATTTAGTTGATCATCAGCTGTAACATTGTTATTGGAAGCAATTTGTTCTTCTGTTGTTGGAGTATCGATTGGAGGTGCATCTGCAGCAACAGTTGTTGTTGTAGATTCAGTTGTATCTTAATTGGAATAGTATCAGGTTGTGCAGCGAAAACAGTAGATACATCTGGAGCACGTTATTCGACATTCTCGGTGAACAGAGGAGCAAACAAAGTTTCTAAATTGTTGACGGGTGAGTGATAACAGTTCAGCTGAAGGATTTGGGAACTTTAGACGGTTGGTTGCGGGTCCTAAGCTGTTGTACTCAGAAGCCATAACATTAAGCTCGGGTCCGAAACTGAGTTGTTCCGAAGCCATCCCTGTTGAATCTGTAAAGAAAGAAATAAGAGACAAAACAGAGAATATGGATCCCCAAGTGTAATTGGGTTCCGGATGTTAGAAGCATAAAGTTGTAGTGTCAATTATCTTCTTGACACCAGAACGCACAATATCAATGGTTTTCTTTCTCGCCTCAGGGATAGATTCTGTGGATTTCACATTAGTTTTGGTGAAAATATCTAAAATCTTTCCTGTAGGAATCCACCTAAGACCAATCGATTTGAAAATTCTATCCGTGGGTACCCACCTAAGGTTAGATCTAGGAGATGTTTTCCTCTTAGGTGTAGCGGAATGAAATGTGGGAGCATCACTTGGTTGAGAAAACCTATATCCTATATTGATCCACTTCTTAGATTTCTGATTTATGGCTTTTGGTTCAACGGGTTTGTTTGTCTTAGTCGATTGTACCTTTGCAAGTGAATTTCCCTTTGAAAGATATTTTAAAGCACCTACAACATGATTATTTATGCAACTACTCTTAGATGCTAGCCAATTCCTATTAGTTTGTTGAGTACTCTTAGGTTTTGGTTTGCTACTACTAGCAGTGTTTTGCAATACAGTGGAAGGCATCACATGAGGTTTTGAACCTAGAATTCCATCTTTTTGAAGCAACGCAATTTTCCTAGCTTTTTCTAGATCATAGTTCTTGTTCATGTCATTAATGTCATAGGACTCTTTACTTTTAATGCTCGGCTTAGACATTGTTTTCGAACTAATCCTAGATGAGCCAGGTATAATCACGTGTTGAGGTTTAGCAGACACAGATGCATTTTCCTTAGGCCAGGAATGTGGAGTGACTGGTTTTGTCAAATGATTTATCTCAACAACTTAGGGGGCAAACCGAGATTTTGAAAATTTGGGTCGTTCAGATTTAAATGCAGTTGGTTGTCTAACCACTGATGGTTTTCTGATTGATTGAAGAGGCGGTTTCCCCAAGATTGATGGTTTTGCAAACTTAGTATCCACACTCTGGCCAGTCATTCTCCTTAATTTGTTTTGCAATGCAGCATTTGCGAACCCCTTTGCTTGAATTTGTCCTTTTAAAAGCTCAATTTCCTTAACCAATGTATCCACTCGTTTACTTTGTTCATTCAAAAACTTACCATTGTTGCCCGAAGTTAGAGATTCGTTTTGCAATTTAAGTTCAAGTGAGATGCAATGTGCCTCAAGTTTTGAAAAATCTTTTTGAAACTGGGCAATGGTCTTTTTGAGAAGCATGTTTTCAGACTCAGACTCAAGAGTTTGGTTTTATGTTACAGTCATAAGATTATCAAGTAAGGCCTCAAACTCAAAACGTTTGTCTGTACATTGCACAACATTCTGGTCAACCTCTCCTTCATTACTGAAGTTAGGTTGCCCAGATTGTTGTTTCTTATTAACAGGCATAATATGATCAACAGTAGATTGTACCTCAACCATTAGCTCTTTGTCAAAATTTATGACATCTTCCTCAACCATCTGTTCTTTGTCAAAGTTGGGCTCGGAGTCATAGGAGGTTCTGATCTCTGCACAATCAGTGTCTGNATGTTACAGTCATAAGATTATCAAGTAAGGCCTCAAACTCAAAACGTTTGTCTGTACATTGCACAACATTCTGGTCAACCTCTCCTTCATTACTGAAGTTAGGTTGCCCAGATTGTTGTTTCTTATTAACAGGCATAATATGATCAACAGTAGATTGTACCTCAACCATTAGCTCTTTGTCAAAATTTATGACATCTTCCTCAACCATCTGTTCTTTGTCAAAGTTGGGCTCGGAGTCATAGGAGGTTCTGATCTCTGCACAATCAGTGTCTGTATCATTCCCTAATCTTCTGCTGTCATCCGATGTTCTAATTCTGTCCCACTACTTTCTGTGTCAACCAAACTAGCATACAATGCTTTAGCCGTATTAACCTTCCCTTCTTGAGTCTGCAACTTTCTTTCATTCACCCTTCTGTTATACTCTTTTTCGTGAAGTATTCTTTCAGCAATCAACTTCTCAATAGAATCTATTAGTTGGAGCAGTATATCTTTGAAGTTTTGAAAACCGAGTCGAGTGTATTCAAGAAAATACTTGCTTGTGATGAGAGAGTCATCGTCCGAATATAACCTCGTACGGATGAATTGCTGAAACTGTTTCTTAAGTACACAAAAGGCAGCCATGGATCCATTCTTGTGAAGTTCTTCTTTGTTAAGTTGATCTTCAAGTTGATCCATGTTGAGGAACATCGTATGAGTGAAAATCTCAACGTCTTCACCAAAGAGTGATGGAAATGCCTGTTTGAATCCATACTCGGAACGAGTTCCTGCTAAGTCTTTGTTTGAAAGGACCTTAAGGTGTGAATGAAGTAATCTAAAAGATGTCATGCATTTCTCAGTCATTACTTGCGTTAAAACTTCTTGTGAATCACTGTCTTGAGATCCTTGAAAAGCAGAGTTTAGAGGTGAAGGATAAGATGAAGGTTTAAATCTGTTGTTGGTGGGTAAGGAGATTTGAGACTGCTGTTCATTCATTAGCGACCTTGATTGATACATTTTCTCTCCCCGTGATTGTTGCGATGTAATCGGAATAATCAAACAAAATGTGAAAAGATGGTTAGATCACACACAAGGTCGATATATAGTGATTTCCGATTTCCCTCCAAAAATAGATATTGAAATTTTTTTTTTCCAGAATTTTGAAATACACTATAAAATGCAATTCTAAGGTCACTAGAAAAATTTGAGTTTTACAAATTTTGACGTCAAATTTCACCGGAAAATTTTGAATTTTGGCCTAAAAATTTGAATTTTTGGGCAAAATTTTCACCATTATACAAAAATTTGAATTTCGCGTAAAAATTGAACGTTTAGTCTCCCTTAAAAATTAAATTTTACTCAAATTTTCCCGCCAAAAAACTTTTTTTTTTAATGAGAAAGAAGATATTAGAAAGAAACTTGTGTATATGATGAATCTTATAGAAGGTATAGATATTACCTGAAACTTGATCTTGAGAGAATTCTTGAAACTTTGGTTGTGGAAATTCTCGAAAACAATTAAAGTCCTTGTGTTCTCAAAAACTTGGTGTGTTCTCGATAATGTTGTGTGTTCTCGATAAAAGCAGCGTGTTGATGTGCGTGGGATTGCTTACGCACTTTGTTTTACCTCTCAAGGGATCTCAAGAGGCTTACAATCCCCACCAGGCAGTGTACCTGACCGATGTAGTATAGTGTAGTGGCAAGTACCGGGGGATTGATCGTTCTCTCACAGGGAATAGTGTTCGTTAGGTTAAAGACTACTCTAATTAAGGTCTAAGGGTGGAGGATGATTATTTTTGTATTTTTATGTTTTTATGAAAGCAGTAAAATCTCGGTTTTGAAGGAGTGGGCGGAATTAGTTGCTAGTCAACTAACCCAAGTATCTACTTATGCAAATTAAATTAAAGTTTTGAGAAAACAATGGTGGGGAAAGTAGTGTTTACTTAGATTTCATTACTCCCTAACTATCTTTTACCATGTAATTAGTATGTTGAGTTTGCGTGGATGACGGGTGTATTCCTAACAAGTCGTAGGGAGTGCGTTCAATTCCCTAACTCTATAAGCTCCTACCTCACTATATGACGATACGTCAAGTATCCTATCATAAGCTCACCGATAGCAACCTACGCATGAAATACTACCTTAAAATCGATTAACGCACATACGATTCACGTTTCCTAAGACGTTCAAGCTTGTTACCGTATAGGAGGTTAGCCAGTTTTCTTAAGTCTAACGTAGATGAAACATTCATCCAAATCACAATCACAACATACACATCACATGATAATCAATAGTTAGGTTTCATTAGATCTAAGCAAACACAAGTTAATTTAGCCTAGCATGTTAAAGGAAAGAAAAGCACAAACATAAATCATACAACACATAGACATATTGTATGGATTGAATGAAGACTTATCTTAGATTAAACATGCAAGTTAGAGGGGTAAAAGTACCCTCTAAGGTCTGTAATACACGAGCTAGGGTTTAACCCTTAAGTTCTCCACCAAGTTCCTCTTTTAAAACAATAAAATTCGTCCTATATATATAGAGAATACGGGCTGACGGCGTCAGCCCAAGGTGTGACGCCGTCACGCCGACGATTAGGGTTTTGTGATGGCCTTCTTGACGTCGTCACGCCGCCTTGTTCCAGATCTGACGGCCTTCCCTGACGCCGTCACCAAACTAGGCCAAAAACTCTCTGGCCCGTCATGAGTAACTTCCAATTTCTTCACTTCAGTTGTTCCTAACGTCGTCACGTTAAAGCTTGTGACGCCGTCACCTTCTGTGCACTTTAGGATCTTTTGAGATTTTGTTGTTTTCCGTACTTTTTCACACCGAAAACGCCCGAAAATGCTTCTTTTGTGATTTTCTCCTCAAAAGTACCTAAAATGAGAAAAGAAACGACTTTGGGTGAAATCCGATCCAATAATATACGAATTAGGACTCAAACGGACCCCTAAAAACGTAACATTTTTCGTCTCATCAAATACCCTTACACTTGAGATTTGCATGTCCTCAAGCAAATGCGCTTTTATTCCAATTAAAAACTACAATTGCCATTTAGTGGCACACATTTTTAGTGGCAAAACATATATATGCCACTATAGTATGTTTGTAATGGCAGATCATTATGTGTCACTAAGTTATCAAATATTTAGTGGCACTTTGCACTTTATGCCATTAATATACTTTGTTAATAGTGGCACAAACTCGAGTCTCTTATATTACCTTACTAGAATTAGTGTCACATTTTTATTTAAGCCACTAATATTTTTTCAATATTTACGTTTTTTCCAATTGTGCCACTATAATCTAGGAAAAGCTCTCACATTCCAATAATGTAGGCGGGCCTTTTTAAAAAAATTAAAGATGGTGAGCGGGCTTTTAAGCCCTCAAGTTTTCATGTGATAATATATAATTTAAAAACCCTACCTCCCATCTCATATTTCATAGCCGCATAGTTAGATCATCTCCACCGTTCTTTAGTCACTACAAATATCAAGTCAAGTCACTTAAGGGGTCCATGCTGCAATTGCTTTAATCTCAGCCCCTTGGTTATTTTGTGATGTGTTTCCGAGTACTATAATTATAAATTGAATTACAACGTTAGTTATGAATATATGAGCCAGATCCCGTAAAGTGTCCGGCAAAAAATAGCGACATCTTGTAACTTAATTTGTGTTACATACTTACATGCTTAGTTATGCCTTTTATTACTCTTTAAAATGTTTTTGGCTTCCCATATATTATTTTGTTCAATTATTTGCAACATTTTCTTATTATAGTTTCGAATCATTGTGCAGCAACGAAGAAAGTTGCTGTTGAAACATCACCACCAGGTGCTCTTGCTAAGATTTTTTATTGTGTTGAAAATTTATGAAATTCTCATATCTTGGTTTAATATGTATATTTCTCATCTATAAGAATTGTTTTTGTTTGTATACAGATTTACTCTATTGAGAGATATCGAGAGGTTCAATACAAAGGATGAAGTTTTAGTTCTTTTTGTAGTAATAGTCAATATTGTATATTACTGTGTATTTCGCTCTTTTGGTTGGAGATTTAGACTTGTGCTATTTTGTTAGATTTAAATTTCTTGTGTATTGGAGGGCTTCGTTGATTAATAAAAATTTCATTTCTATGTATATTAAGTTGTTTGTATCATGTTTTATGTTTGAATGAAAATTTTGTTGATATAGAAATGTGTTATGGTGACAGAAATGACTAACGGAATATGTTTTGGGAGCATGCAATATGTGCCATTAAAACCATTTAGAGTATCCAAACATAATACGTATTTAATGGCACAACTTATATGCCACAAAATCATGTTTAGTTTATTGTGACAAATATTAAGTGACACTATATCCTTAAAGTTTGCAGCAACACAACAAAAAGTGCCACTAAAACCCTTTAGTGGCAGCGTCATTAGTGACACTTTTTTTTTCTGCCACTGAATGTCTAGCAGGCCTATAGTGGCACTTATTTGGCTATTAGTGACATTTTTTGTGTGTCACTAAATGGCTAATTTTTTGTAGTGATACAAGTTAGAGGTCATTTAATGCGAACATAAAAGTAATTACAATAATTAGTCGTTCCACTTTACTCAAAATAAGCACGGAGAAAATATACTAGCACCTCTCATGTAGTGTTTGGATACTCACATCTCTCGATTGATAATATTTAAATATTATGTAAAGGAAATGGATAATATCACTCACTACCTGACATAGTAAATAGATTACCATAGGCTTGAGAGAGGATCGAAACCTTCTCCACTTAGGCGTAAGCACCTATGATAACTATCAAAGAGGGCTTTACAAAAGGGTTATAACGGGAGGTTTAGGGATATGGAAAAACACGGTTTGGTTGGATAAGGTAGAAATAAAAGATAGGTGCGGATGGTAGTCCGTATGTTTTTTCTCTATTATTATTTTTTTTTGAACATACCTTTTACCCTACCATCCAAAATAATACATCAATGGGGATTAAACTTTCCCCTTACACTTGAACTTTTACATACTTTACATTTACTATTCTACGACTCGTATTGAAATAATCAAAACACTTGGAGTACTTTTAAAAACATTTTGCACATATGGGGGTAATAAATGATGTTCTTCCCCATTACTCCATAACACTAGTACTTTACCCATGAGTCCCAATCATTCCAAAACAATATGTACAAGATATGACTCGACTTAGCAACAATGTAACCAATTAGATAATTGACAAGGGTTTAACAAAGAACAATAATGCACTAAAAATGAGTGCATACAAGGTAGGCTAAGGCGATTTGGTTGCACATTTGGGGGTGGATTGTAAACAAATTCTTCCTTTAAGTATGATGCTTAAAGTTAGAAACGAAAGGATAGGCTCTGGAGGGTGTACTAGGGGTATCGTGTACCAAAAATGGGTACATCACAGAGGTGTGGGAGAATTACTTGACCAATGTATTCAATGTAATTATAATACAGGTTTAAAACAAGGGTTATTCTAATGCCTCTTATCATGTAGTTAATCCTAATCTACACGAATGTAGTCTCACTTGTGGACTCGGGATGGTCACTGACGCAAGTTCTAGAATCTAAGTACTACCGGTACACACATAAGCATTAAAGTTGAATGCTTCTCTTCCTACCAATTCTAGGGGTGAACCTCACATATTTGGGTGAAAAATTTTTACTGGTACGGTTTTTGTGCTAGTCATAAATTCTCCTATCCATGAGACACTTATTAGGGCTAAAGTTTCACTCCTAAATAATGTAAAAATTTTTAAATTTGCGCTAAAATTACCCTAATGAGTGTTTCTCTCAGTTTTATTACACAATTACTATCAAACAAGCAAAAATCAAGCATAATGGTATCCTATGAGGTATCATTAATCTACCCTTATTTACCCCCCCCCCCCTTACACTTAAGTTGAACATTGTCCCCAATGTTCGAAAATAAGGAATGGAAAAGATAAAAGGTTAAAAGAATGAAATCGGATACTCCCCTGATTCGTTCTTTATGCAAGTGAAGTAACACGGTTAGATCCTCCTCCAAGAAGACGAACTATCAAAGCTTCCCTTCCAGTATATGCATCATCTTCTTGTCCTAAATAACCTGTTAGCATGGAAACACTACAAGAAACCTCGCGTAAAATCGGCGGCATTATTCATATATATATAGACGTATACCTAGAAAGCAAGTAAGATATAATGCTTGTGGAATGATTTTTCTACAGATTTCCTGGAATTCATAAGAGAGATTTTAACAAACATACAAGTTCCGTTAGTAAACTTTAATCAACAAATAAATTCCAGATTTTTGCACCTGACGTCGTCAGGTATTAACTCCTGACGCCGTCAGAGTGTTCTGACAGAAAGTTTAAGTTGAGTTTCCGGAAAATTTCTTGGAAAACCTTTGTCTCAATTCCTGGGAATTCTGCAGAAAAAATCATTATGACTCGATACAAGCATTTGACTCTAACAATTACGAATATGTAAACTAATTTCATTGTTATGATTCATGTTCATTCGTTCTATATTAACCGATTTGGATGTCTCTTACACTTAGCTTTTGCAAAATACCTTTATATGTGATTAAGACGAAGTTAAAAACAAAATAAAGCATTTTCACAATTTAGTTTGAAGCATGAATCAATAGCAAGAAATATAATTTACATACGGAAGCAAATACACACAAAGACACACAAAACATGGGTTGCCTCCCAAGAAGCGCTTTTCTTTATTAATGAGTCTTGTAGCTAGACTCGAGGCCTTGCCTCGTTACGTGACTTCTTGTCCGGTTGTGTACTCCGGACCTAACTCTAGACACTCTTTATAGAATCCTATTATTTTTCTCATGACGTAGTCTACTCCTCTACGCTTATCCTCTTCATTCCTATAGTAGACCGCTTGCTTATGTTCTTTCTCAAGGTCCGATAAAAGCCGGTATTGCTCTATCTTATATGGCATTTGGTAAGCTATTTCCTCGGTCCCTTCCTTGAATTTAACTATCCCTAGGGATGGGTCATAACTCATCTTAGAGGCCTCAACAAATGGTCTCCCAAACACTACTTGAGTTAGGCAATCATCAATTACCGGTCGAATATCCTCAACTATCACAAAATCGGTGACATAGGTGAAGTTGCCTACGAATACATGAAGTCCCTTGACCCTACCCACAAAATTGCTTATATATCGGGTATTTGGCAACATCCTAAATCCTAGTGGGTCTCTTTTTATCAAGTTGTAGTAGGCTCTACTCATGATGTTGATGGGGGACTTAAGGTCTATGTAAGCTTTCCATGCATGAAGATGCCCTATGTTGCATGGTATGTTGAGGTTAGATGGGTCACCTGCTTTGATGATTGGATTACCTAGGAAGTGTGGTGTCTCGGGGCTATCAAACAAGTCCTTATGATATTCCTTTTCTTCATTGGTGGGCCACCTATTGAAGTATTCGACTTCACTCTCTACGTCATCTACCTCCTTATTCTCAATCACCTCGGATTCTACGGTCTCAACCTTAGGGTCACTATCGTCCTTATTTTCATCATCCTCTTCCCTAGTAATTGGCTTAATAGTGACAACGTTGACAAAGTGGACATTCTTGGATGATGATGGGTCCTTAGTGGGAGATCCGCTAGTTGTGCTCCTAGTGTCCTTATTCGAGGGTGTCAACACTTGGTTGGTGAAAGCTTTCAACAAGTTGTCGAGTTTATTGGTCATCTCGCTTTGTTGTTGTTTGAAATCGGCTTCAAACCTAGACAATCGAGCTTCTTGAGATGCCATAAAGCTAGACATTAATCCTTCGAAATCGTTGGAAGGATTGTTGTTGGAGTTGCGGTTTGAGGGTGCACCGCTTGGTTGGAAACGGTTAGGTGGGTTGGAAGGGTTGCCTTGAGGTTGTTTCCACCTAAAGTTCGGGTGATTCCTCCAAGAGGGGTTGTACGAATCACCGTATGTGTTTTGCTCGGGCTTGAAAGTGTACCACTTATCTCCCGCTCCGTCGGTACGCGAGGATGCGTAGTCCGCAAAAGCTTGTTCGGGGAGTTCCTTGCAATCGCGAGTGTCGTGGGGACCTCTACACAATTCACAAGAAGAAGTGATTTTGTTCACTTGGCTTGAAGGTTTAGGAGCTTCGTAGGATTTCATTAGATACTTGACTTGGTCTTCAAGTTCCATGATCCTACGGTCGGAAGTGCTTGAGTTATTCGAAGGCAAGGATATTGCCTTGACCGTTTTGTTCAAATCACGGGGATCGTTCCAACTTTCGTTGTCAAAGAGAGCAAGCTCGTCTATGAGTTCCCATGATTCCTCCGCACTTTTATCACGTAGCTTACCACCGGCCGCTTGGTCAATGGTTCGCTTTGTGGAGGGGTTGACGTGGTCATAGAATATTTGGACTTGGAGCCAAAGTTCTATGCCATGATGAGGGACTTTGTGAAGTAGGTCTTTGAATCGGCTCCATGCCTCATAGAGAGTTTCGCCTTGATGTTGTTGGAACATCAAGATGTCGCTCCTAAGTTTGCTAGTTCTCCCCGGTGGGAAAAATTGGGCAAGGAAGAGAGTGGTTAGGTCGTCCCAAGTGGTGATGGATCCTGCGGGTAAGCGCTCAAGCCATTGACTAGCTTGGTCACGTAGAGAGAATTGGAATAGGCGTAGTCGGGTGGTCTCTCGGGTGTCAACACTAAGGTCTATGGAATCTACGATTTTGAGGAAATCCTTAAGGTGTTGATTTGGGTCTTCGGAACGAAGCCCATGGAATGCGCATCCGCTTTGCACCAACCGGATGGTGTCGGATCTCAAGGGTGTCACATTGGCTCCTTGGTTGAGCTCAATGGTGTTTCGATAGCCTTGGTGGCTAGGTCGGGAGTACTCTCCTAAGGTGCGGGCTCTAGGAGGTGGGTTTAGTTGAATTGGGTTGTTGGGATCAAGGATATTACCACCTTCCATGATGGCGGATGGTAATGGTTACGAACACAAGCACGAAGAATGAGATAGACTAAAGGGATCCTAGAAAAATAAAACAAAATCTCACTAGAAAGGAGTCTAGTGAGTAGACCTAATTAAGAATAAAAATTAACCTAAACAATAACTATTCCCCGGCAGCGGCGCCAAAAACTTGATGCGCGTGGATTGCAACACGCACTACGTTTTACCTCTCGAGGGATCTCGAGAAGCTTGCAATCCCCACCAGGCAGTGTACCTGACCGATGTAGTATAGTGTAGTGGCAAGTACCGGGGGATTGATCGTTCTCTCACAGGGAATAGTGTTCGTTAGGCTAAAGGCTACTCTAATCTAGGTCTAAGGGTGGAGGAAGATTCTTTTTGTATTTTTATATTTTATGAAAGCAGTAAAATCTCTGGTTTTGGAGGATAGGGCGGAATTAGTTGCTAGTCAACTAACCCAAGTTATCTACTTCTAAGCTACTTATATTTTTGTATTTTTTTGTTTTAGAGAAAATCAGTGGTGGAGAATAGTGTTTACTTAGATTTCATTACTCCCTAACTATCTTTTACCATGTAATTAGTATGTTGAGTTTGCGTGGATGACGGGTGTATTCCTAACAAGTCGTAGGGAGTGCGTTCAATTCCCTAACTCTATAAGTTCCTACCTCACTCTATGACGATACGTCAAGCATCCTATCATGAGCTCACCGATAGCAACCTATGCATGAAATACTACCTTAAAATCGATAACGCACATACGATTCACGTTTCTAAAGACGTTCAAGCTTGTTACCGTATAGGAGATTAGCCAGTTTTCTCTAGTCTAACGTAGATGAAACATTCATCCAAATACAATCACAACATACACATCACATGATAATCAATAGTTAGGTTTCATTAGATCTAAGCAAACACAAAGTAAATTAGCCTAGCATGTTAAAAGAAAGACAAGTACAAGCATAAATCACACAACACATAGACATATTGTATGAATAAAGACTTATCTTGGATTAAACATGCAAGTTAGAGGGGTTAGGATACCCTCTAAGGTCACTAATACACGAACTAGGGTTTAACCCTAAAGTTCTTCACACCAAAATTCGACTCTAGTTCTCCAAAGTTATATAAAGTAAAGAAAAATCGTTCTATATATATAGAAAACGCGGGCTGACGGCGTCAACCCAATAGGTGACGTCGTCAGCTCGGCGATTAGGGTTTTCAGACGGCCTTCCTTGACGTGGTCATAATTGCTGGTTCCAGATCTGACGGCCTTGGTTGACGGCGTCACCAATTTGCACTACGAACTCTCTGGCCCGTCACGAGTATTTTTCCAATTCTGGACTTCACTTGTTCCTGACGGCGTCACCTTGTAGAGTGTGACGGCGTCACCTTCTGTAATCTTCAAGGTCTTTTGAGTTTTTGTTGTTTTCCGCACTTTTTCACTCCGAAAACGCCCGAAAATGCTTCTTTTGTGATTTTCCCTTCAAAAGTACCTAAAATGAGAAAAGAAACGACTTTGGGTGAAATCCAAACCAAAAACATACGAATTAGGACTCAAACCGACCCCTAAAAACGTAACATTTTTCGTCTCATCAAATACCCTTACACTTGAGATTTGCTTGTCCTCAAGCAAATGCGCTTTTATTCCCAATTGAAAAACAAGTTAGAGGTCATTTAATGCGAACTTAAAAGTAATTACAAGATTTAGTCGTTCCGCTTTACTCAAAATAAGCACGGAGAAAATATACTAGCACCTCTCATGTAGTGTTTGGATACTCACATCTCTCGGTTGATAATATGTAGATATAATGTAAAGGAAATGGACAATATCACTCACTACCTGTCATAATAAATAGATTACCATAGGCTTGAGAGAGGATCAAAACCTTCTCCACTAAGGCGTAAGCACCTAGGATAACTATCAAAGAGGGCTTTACAAAAGGGTTATAACGGGAGGTTTAGGGATATGGAAAAACACGGTTTGGTTGGATAAGGGATAGTTTACTGGTGGCTAGTCAATCATCTTATTTAGTTACATATACAAGTGGCGTTGCCAAGCCAAGACTAGACTCAATCTTAAACTATCAAAAACAAAACAAAACAAAACTAAGAAATAAAAGATAGGTGTGGATGGTAGTCCGTATTTTTTTTTTTTCTTTTCTTTTCTTTTTCTAATTTTTTTGTATTTTTCGATTTTTTTTTTATTTTTTTATTTTTTTTTTTTTTTTGCATACCTTTTTACCCTACCATCCAAAATAATACATCAATGGGGATTAAGCTTTCCCCTTACACTTGAACTTTTACATACTTTACATTTACTATTCTACGACTCGAATTGAAATAATTAAAACACTTGGAGTACTTTTGAAAACGTTTAGCACATATGGGGGTAATAAATGATGTTCTTCCCCATTACTCCATAACACTAGTACTTTACCCATGAGTCCCAATCATCCCAAAACAATATGTACAAGATATGACTCGACTTAGCAACAACGTAACTAATTAGATAATTGACAAGGGTTTAACAAATAACAATAATGCACTAAAGGTGAGTGCATACAAGGTAGGCTAAGGCGATTTGGTTGCACATTTGGGGTGGATTGTAAACAAATTCTTCCTTTAAGTATGATGCTTAAAGTTAGAAACGAAAGGGATAGGCTCTGAGGGGTGTACTAGGGGTATCGTGTACCAAAGATGGGTACATCGCAAAGGTGTGGGAGAATTACTTGACCAATGTAGCCAATGTAATTATAATACAGGTTTAAAACAAGGGTTATCCTAATGCCTCTTATCATGTAGTTAATCCTAATCTACACGAATGTAGTCTCACTTGTGGACTCGGAATGGTCACTAACGCAAGTTCTAGAATCTAAGTATTACCGGTACACACATGGGCACTAAAGTTGAGTGCTTCTCTTCCTACCAATTCTAGGGGTGAACCTCACATATTTGGGTGGAAAATTTTTGGTGGTACGGTTTTTTGTGCTAGTCATAAATTCTCCTATCCATGAGACGCTTATTAGGACTAAAGTTTCCCTCCTAATTAATGTAAAAAATTTTAAATTTGCTCTAAAATTACTCTAACAAGTGTTTCTCTCAGTTTTATTACACAATTACTATCAAACAAGCAAAAATCAAGCATAATGGTATCCTATGAGGTATCATTAATCTACCCTTATTTACCCCCCTTACACTTAAGTTGAACATTGTCCCCAATGTTCGAAAATAAGGAATGGAAAAGATAAAAGGTTAAAAGAATGAAATCGGATACTCCCCTGATTCGTTCTTTATGCAAGTGAAGTAACACGGTTAGATCCTCCTCCAAGAAGACGAACTATCAAAGCTTCCCTTCCAGTATATGCATCATCTTCTTGTCCTAAATAACCTGTTAGCATGGAAACACTACAAGAAACCTCGCGTAAAATCGGCGGCATTATTCATATATATATAGACGTATACCTAGAAAGCAAGTAAGATATAATGCTTGTGGAATGATTTTTCTACAGATTTCCTGGAATTCATAAGAGAGATTTTAACAAACATACAAGTTCCGTTAGTAAACTTTAATCAACAAATAAATTCCAGATTTTTGCACCTGACGTCGTCAGGTATTAACTCCTGACGCCGTCAGAGTGTTCTGACAGAAAGTTTAAGTTGAGTTTCCGGAAAATTTCTTGGAAAACCTTTGTCTCAATTCCTGGGAATTCTGCAGAAAAAATCATTATGACTCGATACAAGCATTTGACTCTAACAATTACGAATATGTAAACTAATTTCATTGTTATGATTCATGTTCATTCGTTCTATATTAACCGATTTGGATGTCTCTTACACTTAGCTTTTGCAAAATACCTTTATATGTGATTAAGACGAAGTTAAAAACAAAATAAAGCATTTTCACAATTTAGTTTGAAGCATGAATCAATAGCAAGAAATATAATTTACATACGGAAGCAAATACACACAAAGACACACAAAACATGGGTTGCCTCCCAAGAAGCGCTTTTCTTTATTAATGAGTCTTGTAGCTAGACTCGAGGCCTTGCCTCGTTACGTGACTTCTTGTCCGGTTGTGTACTCCGGACCTAACTCTAGACACTCTTTATAGAATCCTATTATTTTTCTCATGACGTAGTCTACTCCTCTACGCTTATCCTCTTCATTCCTATAGTAGACCGCTTGCTTATGTTCTTTCTCAAGGTCCGATAAAAGCCGGTATTGCTCTATCTTATATGGCATTTGGTAAGCTATTTCCTCGGTCCCTTCCTTGAATTTAACTATCCCTAGGGATGGGTCATAACTCATCTTAGAGGCCTCAACAAATGGTCTCCCAAACACTACTTGAGTTAGGCAATCATCAATTACCGGTCGAATATCCTCAACTATCACAAAATCGGTGACATAGGTGAAGTTGCCTACGAATACATGAAGTCCCTTGACCCTACCCACAAAATTGCTTATATATCGGGTATTTGGCAACATCCTAAATCCTAGTGGGTCTCTTTTTATCAAGTTGTAGTAGGCTCTACTCATGATGTTGATGGGGGACTTAAGGTCTATGTAAGCTTTCCATGCATGAAGATGCCCTATGTTGCATGGTATGTTGAGGTTAGATGGGTCACCTGCTTTGATGATTGGATTACCTAGGAAGTGTGGTGTCTCGGGGCTATCAAACAAGTCCTTATGATATTCCTTTTCTTCATTGGTGGGCCACCTATTGAAGTATTCGACTTCACTCTCTACGTCATCTACCTCCTTATTCTCAATCACCTCGGATTCTACGGTCTCAACCTTAGGGTCACTATCGTCCTTATTTTCATCATCCTCTTCCCTAGTAATTGGCTTAATAGTGACAACGTTGACAAAGTGGACATTCTTGGATGATGATGGGTCCTTAGTGGGAGATCCGCTAGTTGTGCTCCTAGTGTCCTTATTCGAGGGTGTCAACACTTGGTTGGTGAAAGCTTTCAACAAGTTGTCG
This sequence comes from Artemisia annua, assembly GCA_014162995.1. NCBI lineage: Eukaryota > Viridiplantae > Streptophyta > Magnoliopsida > Asterales > Asteraceae > Artemisia > Artemisia annua. The sequence goes on from LBNU01021942.1 coordinate 91,603, forward strand.
AGTTTATTGGTCATCTCGCTTTGTTGTTGTTTGAAATCGGCTTCAAACCTAGACAATCGAGCTTCTTGAGATGCCATAAAGCTAGACATTAATCCTTCGAAATCGTTGGAAGGATTGTTGTTGGAGTTGCGGTTTGAGGGTGCACCGCTTGGTTGGAAACGGTTAGGTGGGTTGGAAGGGTTGCCTTGAGGTTGTTTCCACCTAAAGTTCGGGTGATTCCTCCAAGAGGGGTTGTACGAATCACCGTATGTGTTTTGCTCGGGCTTGAAAGTGTACCACTTATCTCCCGCTCCGTCGGTACGCGAGGATGCGTAGTCCGCAAAAGCTTGTTCGGGGAGTTCCTTGCAATCGCGAGTGTCGTGGGGACCTCTACACAATTCACAAGAAGAAGTGATTTTGTTCACTTGGCTTGAAGGTTTAGGAGCTTCGTAGGATTTCATTAGATACTTGACTTGGTCTTCAAGTTCCATGATCCTACGGTCGGAAGTGCTTGAGTTGTTCGAAGGCAAGGATATTGCCTTGACCGTTTTGTTCAAATCACGGGGATCGTTCCAACTTTCGTTGTCATAGAGAGCAAGATCTTCTATGAGTTCCCATGATTCCTCCGCACTTTTATCACGTAGCTTACCACCGGCCGCTTGGTCAATGGTTCGCTTTGTGGAGGGGTTGATGTGGTCATAGAATATTTGGACTTGGAGCCAAAGTTCTATGCCGTGGTGAGGGACTTTGTGAAGTAGGTCTTTGAATCGGCTCCATGCCTCATAAAGGGTTTCGCCTTGATGTTGTTGGAACATCAAGATGTCGCTCCTAAGTTTGCTAGTTCTCCCCGGTGGGAAAAATTGGGCAAGGAAGAGGGTGGTTAGGTCGTCCCAAGTGGTGATGGATCCTGCGGGTAAGCGCTCAAGCCATTGACTAGCTTGGTCACGTAGAGAGAATTGGAATAGGCGTAGTCGGGTGGCCTCTCGGGTGTCAACACTAAGGTCTATGGAATCTACGATTTTGAGGAAGTCCTTAAGGTGTTGATTTGGGTCTTCGGAACGAAGCCCATGGAATGCGCATCCGCTTTGCACCAACCGGATGGTGTCGGATCTCAAGGGTGTCACATTGGCTCCTTGGTTGAGCTCAATGGTGTTTCGATAGCCTTGATGGCTAGGTCGGGAGTACTCTCCTAAAGTGCGGGCTCTAGGAGGTGGGTTGGGAAAGTTTTGGTTGTTTGGGTCGAGAAGATTACCACCTTCCATGATGTCGGATGGTAATGGTTACGAACAAAAACACGAAGAAAAAGATAGACTAAAGAGATCCTAGAAAAATAAAATAAAATCTCACTAGAAAGGAGTCTAGTGAGTAGACCTAATTAAAAATAAAAATTAACCTAAACAATAACTATTCCCCGGCAGCGGCGCCAAAAACTTGATGCGTAGGGATTGCTTACGCACTTTGTTTTACCTCTCAAGGGATCTCAAGAGGCTTACAATCCCCACCAGGCAGTGTACCTGACCGATGTAGTATAGTGTAGTGGCAAGTACCGGGGGATTGATCGTTCTCTCACAGGGAATAGTGTTCGTTAGGTTAAAGACTACTCTAATTAAGGTCTAAGGGTGGAGGATGATTATTTTTGTATTTTTATGTTTTTATGAAAGCAGTAAAATCTCGGTTTTGAAGGAGTGGGCGGAATTAGTTGCTAGTCAACTAACCCAAGTATCTACTTATGCAAATTAAATTAAAGTTTTGAGAAAACAATGGTGGGGAAAGTAGTGTTTACTTAGATTTCATTACTCCCTAACTATCTTTTACCATGTAATTAGTATGTTGAGTTTGCGTGGATGACGGGTGTATTCCTAACAAGTCGTAGGGAGTGCGTTCAATTCCCTAACTCTATAAGCTCCTACCTCACTATATGACGATACGTCAAGTATCCTATCATAAGCTCACCGATAGCAACCTACGCATGAAATACTACCTTAAAATCGATTAACGCACATACGATTCACGTTTCCTAAGACGTTCAAGCTTGTTACCGTATAGGAGGTTAGCCAGTTTTCTTAAGTCTAACGTAGATGAAACATTCATCCAAATCACAATCACAACATACACATCACATGATAATCAATAGTTAGGTTTCATTAGATCTAAGCAAACACAAGTTAATTTAGCCTAGCATGTTAAAGGAAAGAAAAGCACAAACATAAATCATACAACACATAGACATATTGTATGGATTGAATGAAGACTTATCTTAGATTAAACATGCAAGTTAGAGGGGTAAAAGTACCCTCTAAGGTCTGTAATACACGAGCTAGGGTTTAACCCTTAAGTTCTCCACCAAGTTCCTCTTTTAAAACAATAAAATTCGTCCTATATATATAGAGAATACGGGCTGACGGCGTCAGCCCAAGGTGTGACGCCGTCACGCCGACGATTAGGGTTTTGTGATGGCCTTCTTGACGTCGTCACGCCGCCTTGTTCCAGATCTGACGGCCTTCCCTGACGCCGTCACTAAACTAGGCTAAAAACTCTCTGGCCCGTCATGAGTAACTTCCAATTTCTTCACTTCAGTTGTTCCTGACGTCGTCACGTTAAAGCTTGTGACGCCGTCACCTTCTGTGCACTTTAGGGTCTTTTGAGATTTTGTTGTTTTCCGCACTTTTTCACTCCGAAAACGCCCGAAAATGCTTCTTTTGTGATTTTCTCCTCAAAAGTACCTAAGATGAGAAAAGAAACGACTTTGGGTGAAATCCGATCAAATAATATACGAATTAGGACTCAAACTGACCCCTAAAAACGTAACATTTTTCATCTCATCAATCACCAAGTCACATCCTCATTGGCTTGGGTCCTAGGGTTAATTCACCAACCCTCCAAGGAACTACCAATACTCAACACTACCAAAACTAGAGTGCCCTAAGACTAGCCAAGAAAGTATACAAACAAAACGATAATAGATGCATAGAAAACTAAATCATAACAATAACAATTTCATAACAAGGCTAACACATGAAGTGATTAACCAAACATATAATAAATCATACCAACAATAATGAATAAAACATGAACTGAATTGAACATAGTGTTTGATACAAATTACTTGATGTAGATATAATAATTATGGTGATTGCACTTGAATTCTCCCTTGGAAAGTGTTGGTTGCAGCTGGAAGATGCTCTGTGATGGTGCCCTAATCGCCCCCTTGGAAGGGAGGAAGAGAGATGGTGAATAATGCAGAATTCGGTCTGACCAGCTACGGCGTAGTTATTGACCAACTATGGCATAGCACTATTATAGCTACGGCGTAGCGCGTTCTGAGCTCAATCTGGCACTTTTTCATGGCTACGGCATAGCTGTTTTGTGAGCTACGGCATAGCTACTTCCGTATGTGTTTTGGTCATCTTCGAAAAATCATATCTTTTGAACCGCTTGGAAAAACGGGATGCGCCACCTGGCGATTCGAAGGTAATTGAGTCTAGTTTCATGTAAAATTAGTCTCATGGCCTCAATCTCTTTTCATCTTTAGTCCATGAAGTAACAAGTTAATAACTACGGCGTAACTAAATGGTAAGTTACGCCGTAGCCTTCATATAAAATTACTAAGAGTGGCTACGCCCGTAGAACTCTCGTTAACACATCTTCGCCGTAGCCCCATGACTAGCTACGGCGTAGTATTCTTCATGCACGAATATGGCTAAGTCATAAAATATCTACGGCGTAACTCCAATAACCAAGCTACGCCGTAGTCTTGTATCTTTATCCCTTTTTTGGCCATTTTATGTATCTTTTTCATTCCAACGCCTCAATTAACCTGAAATGCAAATATGAACGAATTAAGTATCAAATTAATATAAATGAGGCAATAAACACGAGAATTTGATATATAAAATATCGGGTTTATTTGATGTTATCAGCAACATCTTGTCTCTTGTTTTGATTATGGCTGTTGTGGTGGTTGTTGTTGTTTCAGGAGTGATCATCCCAATTTATTTTATTAGTCACAATTGTTTCAGCTGAATCCTTAATCACTTGGTCCATCAATTTGTTGGCCACTTCCATAGTCTCGTGAAGATCTGCAGCTTTAGAGGTAGTGACATTACCCTTTATGAATTGGGGTAATCCTCCAATGTACCTCTCGAGTAAGCGAGTCTCAGTTTGGACCATCTCAGGGCATAGCAAAGCCAACTCTTGAAAGCGTTGGTTGTATGACGCCATGTTAGTACCCTGCACCTTGAGGTTCCAAAACTCGACCTCCAACTTCTTAACTTCGTTGCAAGGGCAATACTTTTTGAGCACCATGTCCTTGAAGTTTTCCCATGGCATTGAGTAGGCAACGTCAAAGCCGACAGACTTCAGATAATTGTTCCACCAGGTTAAAGCAGCATCCTTGAAAGTGAATGATGCAAACTTAACCCTGTCTTCATCTGCACAATTACATATTCTGAACACAATCTCCAACTTTTCCAACCACCTGATCAAGAAAACGGCTCCCTCACTTCCTCCAAAATAATCAGTCATGGTCTTTTGGAATTCCTGGTAGTTACAGCCACAGTTGTTATTGTTGGTAGGTCTTGAGTTTCCGACATCAGTGGTTGAGTTATTTGCTGCAGCTAGTGTTGCTGCCACCCGTTCTTCTACTAACTGATTAAGTATAGTTCGTTTCACAGGTGGAGCTGCTGCATTAACCCTGGCTGAGGCTGGGGTAGCTGGTTGCGCACGAGCAGTCCTGTTTGACCTTTTCCTGGGAGGCATCTTGCTATATCACAAAAATGAGATAAAGACAAATGAGGTTCCATAAGGAGAAATTGTTATCACTCAAGAGTAAGATCAACACAGGTAGAGTATATGACTAAAAATCAATCATATAAGAAATGGCACAATAGGGTAAACAACCGAGCTTGTTATAGATTAGAACTCGATACATGTCCAGAAAATTACAAGCTGCGGATACATAAAAGGAAAAGTACTAGCTTCGAATACATAAAGAAAGCATAACTACCACTAACTAATGACTACTCAGTCCCTGCAATGACTAAAAATCAATCATATAAGAAATGGCACAATAGTGGGTACAACATCAACTACTAACTAAGCCTAAATCTGATCACGCTCACGGCGCAATCGCTCAATCCCTGCAATGAGCTCTAGCTGGGTGGCCTCAAGCTCCTCGATACGCCTACGACTCTCCCGGCCGTATCTCATCTCTGCAGCAAGCATGGACTCTAGTACCGTAGTCTTCAGCCAATGAGTCCTAGCAGAGTCTCGTGCAATCCACAGAGTCCTCTCCACCTCTTCGACCCTACCATATAGTCTGGTAACTCCTCTGCCCTGGCTACGAATCCTAGAATCTAGATCTCGAAGCTCACGACCATACTCTTCTTCCATCCCGTCAACTCTGACTCTCAGATCACACATACCCTGCCTATTCAGATCAACACCTTCAAACAAAACACGTGCAGCACGATCGATAGTCTCAATTCGCTGCATATACCCCTGAGACCGTGCTAGTTGTAACCTCTCCAATCGATCAGTATGAACATCCAATAGATTTTCGTGTGCCTCTAACTGTAGGACAATCCGCTCCATATCAGTCAATTCCTCTTCCTTAGCTGGTGGGGTAACTGGGAGAGGAGCAACTGGGGAGGGTGGTGGCACAAAAGGTGGCGAAGAAGGTGTGTAGTCCGGACTCTCCACTCGAGGTGCAGTGTTGAACACACACTCAATATCTCTCCATATCAAACCATCAATCTCATCCTGATAAGCCCCTAGAGCTCTGCCCAATTTCAAACATAGTAGGGACACCATCCAAACTCTCCGCCCTAGCACGGATCATAGCAGCTCTCTGACCTAATCCCAATAGTGCATCAACATCCGTACCCTGAATCTGTGCAGCTGTTGAACTCTGCCCCTATCTCGAAGGTATCTGGTACATCCTTAAGAATCATCTGGTCATAACATGGCACAGTCCCTTCCTGATCCAACTCTATCTGTGCACCCACATCCCTGTCTCCACATGCACTACTAATGATGTGCACAACATGTGCTACCTCGACTGGAGTTGGTTCTGCTGTAGCATGCTCTTCTTCAGGCACCTCTTGTGGGTCTTCCTCAGACTCACCTTGGGGCTCTTCATCATCATCTGAATGAGTGCCACTAGCCCTGCTAAGACCCTGGTGAGGTGGTGAGTGAGTGGGAGATGAGGCGGGGGATGATGCAGGTGATGGTGAGGGTGGAGTAATGGAGGTACCCGTGGAGGTAGTTCGGGTCCTCTTAGGAGAAGGTAGTAATGAGGACAGTAGGTTGTACCCTCGGACTCTCTTATGAGTAGTACAACGGCCAGTACACTACTACAAAATGAAGCTTAAGCAACACCGCTAAAGTGTTGTATTATGTGTTTAAAATGTTGCATTACGCTTAATGTGACACTTTACCAAGTGCTACGTTATGTAACGTCGCCTTAGGTATAAGTGACACTTTGAATTGTAATATGCAACATTTTTTAAATGTGTTGCCTATGTTTAGCAAATGTGATACTTTAAAGTGCACATTGTTTACACTCAAATACAACACTTTTGATTATTTATTGCAACACTTACACAATCAAGTGCAACACTTATTGCATTAAATTGCAACACTTTTTATATCCAAGTGCAACATTTTTTTACATAAAATGTGACACTTTCTAAACTTAAGTGCAACACTTTTCAAAATCAAATACAACATTTTTCACACAATAGCAACACTTTTATATTCAATTGCAACACTTTATCGTTTACTAAAATGAAGTATGCAACACTTTATCATGTGAACTACAACANAATCACAGAGGTTCATGATCAAATGCTTGCATCAGGTCTTAATCAAGGAGACTTTGGTGCAGGACTAAATTCAGGAGACAAAGTGGCAAGTGACATTGAAATTGTTGATGTGTTGAAGTCTGTGAGTCTTGGATCAGCTGAAGGTGGGTTGGAATCAATTGAAGATGGAAATGGTTCAGTTATTAATGTGGCAGTTGGTATTATTATAGAAGGCGTCGGGGAAAATAATGAAACACTTAATGATCAGCCATTAACATCAGTTTTTAATCAAGTTGGAATTGGTGATTTGAGTCAAGTTGAAGTGAGTTTGGTAAGAGATACAGATAGAGTGGAATTGGTAAGTAAGTCACTTAACAATTGTTCTCTTGGGTGTGTGACGTTGGATGAAGTCGAGGGGAAAAAGATTGGGAAAGATAGTGAAACTGAATCGGGTAGAGTGGCTGATAATAATGAGTTAGAGGAATATTTCAGTGATGATTTAGGAAAAGGAAATGGCTGTGATGGTTCTACTTCAAGGGACATAGTTATAGTAGTTGCAACGTTTATGAGTAGTGTTACTACTGTCCAAGATGATAAGGAAGATGATGGGATTAAGGTGAATGAGGAAGTAAGTGATTTGCCCAACTTTGTTAATGATGTTGCTGGTAATGGTATGAAGATGGATTCAGGTAAGAATGTGAATACAAATTATGATGTTGTGATAAAGTTGAGGGAGAAAGATGCTAACAGTGACTTCCACGAAGAAGTTAAAAACAGAGAAAAGTGTGATGGGAATCAAGACAGAGGCAAAGGAAAAAATGCCAATTTGGTTGTATATGAATTGGTACAGCTTCAAGATTATCTTTCAGAAACTGTTTTAAAGTGTGATTTTCAGATGGGACAAGAAAGGAGTAATTCATTGTTTTTCACACTTGGTAAGAATGGGTTAGGAGGTAATGCTGGAACGTTTGGGACTGAATTCCAAACTCTAAACGAAATATTGCAACAGTTGACTCAAAACTCCAACATCCTGATGGCTAATTCTGAAGCTACTAGAAAGAATGGAGGAAGTCTTGGTCATCTGAAGTTTGATCCGTGTAAATGGCCCAAGAGGAAAAAAGTAGCTGATACAAAATGCAAATCCGTTGTAATCCATTAACGGATCTTAAGTGATCCCTAGTGGTGTGTATCACTAATAAAAAAAATAATTAGACTGCATAGCAACACTTTAAGTGAAAACTTAATCAACCATAAAACAACGGCATAAAGCATATTTATATTAAAATCAAGATGTATATACATGATGCTTGGTTAATCAGCACATCTGGTTCCTTTTTTGTTCTTAAAAATTAGAGGTTACAATAAGAATGTACTATTTGGTCATTATATTAATTGGAGCGGTTTTTGGTCAAAATGGGACAAATGGGTCGGTTTGTCATGTAAGGTTTTTCTTAGTCATGTAATTTGTTTGGAGCATGTTTAGTATCAAACTAAAATAAGAGGGATGAAAACGTACCTTCAACAGAATATAGACGCTAACTCATGCTAAAAAAAATTAACAACTCCAGGAGGTAACTTTTCTATAAGCATTTGGACTGCATCTTCAACTAATTTGTCACGCTGGTCATCAATTTCCTTACGGATTTCCTCTATTTCAGCCTTATTTTTTTTTATGTTCCTCTACCAGCTCAAGCTTCTTCCGTTCATGATCGTCTTCACTCTGCTTTCGCATTTCAACCAAACATTTCATTTCAACATCTATAGCAGTTTTCACAGATTCCATAAGCTCCATTGGAACCATATATGATGTCTCGCCCCCATTCACCTTCTTTATTAGCTTATTATTAACACCTTTCCGAAAAAGTCTAAGGTGTCCATTGTACCCTTTGTTCATCACAACGAGAAAAGGATCTACGGGACCACTTCCATCTTCTTCCGGAGCCTCGTAGTTCTTCATTTCTTCCTTCATTATAGGCAAGAAAAACGATTACCCAATCCACATCTAACTAATTGTATATAATATACAATCTGTATATCTTATCTTACAATCAATTTTTCTGTTTCATCATATGCATCAGCATACATGTCCTTCCTTCCTTTCACACGTGCGCTCAAACAATTTAGTTAAGCTAGGTGGTTCCTTGTTTGGATCTTCATTTTTCTGTATTCATAACAAATAAAAACACCGACAAGACTGTATCATTAGTTTTATCCCTTTAAAAGCAAATATCTTGAACAAAACAATGATTGGTTACCATATCCTCACAAATTCTTGCGAAACTTTTTGAACCAACTGTATGCATGTTTTTTTAGACGTTCGTCGCGCCTTCGCAATTAAACAACGCTTCTGTACGTACATAATGGATATAGAAACATGTCAAGCGAAAAGTATCATTGATAAAGAAATGTTAATAGTAAATAAGTTACCACCAAATTACCTGATCTTCTTTATTATTCCATAACCGTAGCAACTGTAGAAAATCCTTTTTTGGATACATTTTGGACGGTTCTTCAATCTGGTATTGTTATCCTTCAGGTCATAAATGTGCTTTTTCTTGAGCCGTGATTTGTGTCCCCTTCAACACGCTCCAAATGTCTGTAGCACCCAAGGTTTAGCATCTCCTGGTCATGTATTTAGCTGTTTCTAAACACATATGAAGTCTTTGTAGCCTAGGCTTTAAAGGAAAGTGCCACACAACCTTAGCTGGAACCTTTGAACTTTTTTCGGAAGGTTCATTGTGTGTGTTTCCTTGGTTATCTTTAGTTTCTTTCTATTTGAAAGTGTGACATATGTGGCACGTAACTATCCACATCTTTGTAATTATCCTAGTATAACATACAATCATTTGGATATGCTGGTATCTTCTCATAATCAAGCCCCAAATTTCTTACAATACTTTTTGCTTGAGTAAATTTAGCTTTACTTCTGGAATTGTCTTCTTAAGGAGTTTCAGGATATCATCTGCCACATTACTAAGCGTCTAAGCCCATGAAGCGTCTTGTAGAGTAATAGTCTAATAGTATTAGCTCCTATTTTTTAGGGTACCTCTCCATGAAAATGCCGCACATAGTAGTTTCTTACAAATCCTTGTCCTATTAAGTGGTCTTTTACTTCTTTTCTACTATACCAGAAACGGTTTCTACACTGTTTGCGTGGACAATAAATTTCACCTCCAATTGCCGACTTAGCAAAGGAAGCATCAAGGAGTTCATTAACCCGAGCTTCAAACTCAGGCCACTTTCAAGGTAAATACATACAGTCTCTATCGTTCCTCATGTCCTGAACAAAAAATATGTTTTTTTACACCACAAATTACCTATGTGATTGACTACTAGAGTCTGAGTCACTTAGAGGTTCTCTACAAGCTACTTCAAGGATGTATGGTCTACCAAGATTGTTAGTACAAATTATGCCTATACTAAAGGTAAGTAACATACAGAATCTTGTAGCAGTTCTATCCATTCGAAAAACATCGATTATTTATTTATTAAAAATAAAAGATATATAACGTGATTGTATCCAAAGTTACGACATAGAGTATCTCATAAAACACAAAAAGCACATTGCTCAATTAAGATTAAGAATAAAAACTGAATATAGGCTATCAACTAAAAGTCAAAATCATATTGAATTGGCAGAGTCTGGTTCAACTAAAACACCAAACAAATCAAAATTTCACCCAATTTGTATGAAAATATTCATAAGTAAACTGAATTCCCAATTACCCAAATCGAACAGAATATAAGAACATACATAATAGACATTTCAATAGTTTACCTTTGATTGAGACAAAAATGAGGCTCCACAAGGAGAGTTGCTAAGTTTTGAAACAGATAGGGGCGATGGGTATATGTTCCATTGGTAGTTTTTCATTATTCAATGAGTGAGGGTGATTTAGATTTGCGATAAGGGAGATTTGGGGACTAAGGTCGAAGCAGTTTGTTAACGGTTACCAAACAAGAATTATTAATGAGTATTTATATGTATCTATGTTACTAACTTACTATAGTTTAATAAAATATACCCTCACCTGAAAGATGTAGCAGAACAATGACTTCTTATTTTTATTTTTATATTCTTTTTTCTTATTTTTAAAAATAATGATTTTTTTTTGGTCGATACATAATTAAGCGGATTTGATCACGGTTATAAATAGTGTGAGGCATGTCCAAGCCTCACGTCTCAGGAGTCATGACGAAACTACAGCGTTTTTTAAATCGTAACTTAAAGTGACACAAAATTTGATATATTATTAAATTTTTATATTATATTATATTTCATATATATCAAGATTACAAAAATTGTTATACATAAATTAAGTCAAAAAACTATACTTGCATGTAATCTTCTTCATTTCTTCTAAAATAAATAAATAAATAAAAAGGAGTTGAATTTAAAAAAGCCGTCACACCTCGCGTCTTTTCATTCCTTATCTCACGCCACGCCTAAAGCCGACACCTTTGTTTATTTCGTAATGTCAAGACTATACCTCGCGTCTTAGCGCCGTCATGACACGCCTTTTAAAACTCTGGATTTGATATATAAAGATGATTGTTTTTTCACGGTGAAGAGGTTTTTTATTTTAGTAGAAAAATAGAGCAAAGAGCGTATGAATAGCTCGAGCGACGTCACATGGTTGGCATAAAATTGGTACAAAAAACAAGCAACCGACCAAAATTAGAACCTTGATCTTTTGGATCACAAGCAACCGACCAAAATTGTTCCCGCTAACTTGGATGTTGACGAGATGAATTACTCGTCTTGCTTGTACTTTTTCAAAAACTTGTGCAAGGGCTATGATCTTTTGGATCACATTTTAGATAATGATGAAGCGCCTTCGAGTACAACGTTTGGGCCATAATAGAAGACGTGGGGGCATCCTGTTGGACCGAAGGACCCAACTGATGCATAACCGGACCCGAAGTGGGCTGCTGTGGGAACCCAGGTGGACGACTAGTAAAGCCCATTAGTGGCTGGACTGGTCTAGTGTTAAATGCAACAGGATTAACGGTAGCCAAAGTTTAAGAATTCGGTGAGGCAGTATTCCGAACATTTCCATTGTAACCAAGTTGAGCTAAGATGGCTTGTTGTTGTTGAATTAAAGCCATCATTTGCTTTGGTGTCATACTAGGAGTGGTCGAGGGGCAAGTAGCATTATTGGATCAGTTGAGTCATTAGCATCAACCTTAGTAGTAGTACCCCCATGCATATATTTGCAAGCATCGCCAAAACGACAATAACCATTAACAATGCATGAAAAAGGGGCGACTTTGTTTCTAGTAGGTGGAAAATATCAAACGAATAATTGACAAGAAAATATTGATGGACTTTGGCTAAAACATTTTGTGATCTTAGTAAATCCTAAAAATCACTTTTGAAATCGAATCCCATGGTTTTGTATTATTATAGGCCGGTAACTAAGCCAAAGAATGGAGAAGCATCGACTTCTAAGCCTTTTGTCCAATCGAATGCAGGTTCACCAATGGTTAATGTAGGTTCTACTTCTATTAATGAATCTACTACTGATCCTACTAGTAGTACGACTCCTTCTCGGGATATCCAAGGTAAGAACAATAATTGGGTGGATGATATCAACCTTTTTGATTTGAGAATGGTTTTGAAGTGCTTACGGAACAAGATTCGGTTTTGGAACCTGTGATTGGCACTACATGTACTACTGAAGATATCCCTAGTTCTTCCAATGCCCCTCTTCCATCGACTATGAAGAGCACTCCTAAGCAGGTGGTTGATGGTAAAAGGGAGGGCAACCCATTTTCTAAGGTGGGTGAAGTGGTTGATTCTGATAATGATGATGATGAGGTATTTGAGCCAAATGATCATATGGGAAGTTACTTTTCATAAACAGGTGGAGGTAACGAGCTTGAAGACTATCTTTCTGATGATTATGCGGCTCGGATTTATGACTTACCAGAGCAATTGGATGAGTTTTGCGATCAGTTTGATATCAAGTTCCAAGGCCGTGCTAGAAAATAATTTTTATCAATGTTGCAAAAATCGTGAATCGGTACTGAGGCGGTCGAGGGCCGATTAGCGATTTTGGACCGATTAATCGGCCGATTTTCTTGACTCGGCCGATTAATCGGCCGATTACCTTGGAAATCCCTCTAAGTTCCAGGGCCGATTACCGATTAATCGCCGATTAATATGCCGATTTGGCCGATTTTTGCAACACTGATTTTTATTTTGTTAGTTCATAAGATTGGCATGTTTTCTTATGTTGTTTCTTGGTTGTTCTAGTTGTTGGTAGCTAGTTGTTTGTTTATTGCATGTCATAAATGATCTAGGGGTAGTTCAAGCGGCTGCTTGAGGTTAATGTGGTATTTCAGCAACATTCTATTATACTTTGAATGGTTTTTTGGAATAATATATTTTACCAGGATGAAATTCCCTTTTACTCAAAAAATCCTAAAAATCACATGATCAATGGTCGGTGAAGCAAGTCATTGAAGAAAGTGTCGAGGCATTGGCCTTTTTATTATGGGTTTTCACCGGTGGTGTTTATACATGTTGGGGTATTTTCTACAATCTTGTCACACTAACTACACTAAGTATTGCATAACTATTCGTAGTGACACCAGGCCACTTGGTTAGATAGTGTTTGAGCTTCAAAAAACTCGCCACACCTTGCATCTTTGCTCGCCTCTTCACGTCTTAACTCACGTCACGCCTAAAGCCGACACCTTAATGTATTCATAACTTTGAGGCCACGACTCGCGCCTTAGCGTCACAATAACACACTTTATAACACACCTTTTAGAACCCATAGGCCATGTTTAGATAGCCGCTAATTCCCAATTCCCCCGCCAAAGATAATTTGGTCATCTTTCAGAGCCCGCTAATTTTCCCCGCCAAAGTAATTTTCCCGCCAAATCATTCACCCATAGTTGGCAGTTAGACACCACGTTTCTTCATCTCCATTCTCAGCCACTTACAAGCGTCCAAACCATGATAACCCACCACCACCACCATTCTGACTGCGTCACCACTACCATCACTTACAATTTGATTATTTTAAGTGGGCAAACCGACAACAAGGAAGTCACCTACTAATAAAACAGGGTATATATCTCTCCATTCACCGTTCGTTGCATAGTAAATTTCATCTATAGTCGTCTTTGTTTGCTACTTATTTGGATACTTATATAGTTATATTCGTTACACAACTGCAAACTGTGAATGCCAAGTATTCGCTAAAATGTCTAAATGAAATTTTAGCAATAAATTATATTATATGTGTACATTTATGTCTGCGATTTTTATGCTATAGATGTTTAGGATCCTCTTGCCCTTGGAGGCAATTTGGAAAAGGAATACTTTCTGCAAGGTGGCTTTCTTTGTGTGAAAGTGGTTGAGAAATAGAACATGCTATGGTGCTCAATTTTGTATTTATATTATAAAAAGCTTCTTGAAATGCTAATAAAACATGATATCATGCTCAAATTTGCGCCTATTTCAGATTATCGGGCTAACTTGCTCTGTAACAGGTATTGCCAGTGATGCTATTAGTAATTTGTTAATTTTTTGTATGGTGTTAGGAATTTCGTTTCAGCTAGCAGATTAGAACGTATAGTTCTCGATTCTATCGTCTGCTAGAAATGTAGGTGCTTGTTGTAGGAGTTACTTCTATGGTCTGCATATGTTGGTAAAAAGTATAAAATGAGTAGCAACTTAGCAATAGAGTGCAACATGGAGATTTTATTGAGGCCATAAAGAGTTTATTAGAAATTATCGTGTTATCTTTTAGGAAGCTAGTTAGAAGTGACTAAAGTATTAATTTTATACATTTAAATTAATGCTATATGTTGTTACTTAGGGTCTTGAGGTCTAGTATTTCATTACCTTTGGAGCCAAATTGGAAGATGAATACAATGTGGGAAGAGGCTTTTTTGTGCAGAAGGGGTTTCGCTGATGATTTCGCGGCTTGCTGATGCTGATGGCATCACGGCTAGCAACATTGCAATTTTACTTCGGGCACTCAATGTGACGATTGAGGAAGTTTGTGATGCACTTTTTGAAGGTAACATTCTTTGATTCAACAACATTTTCATTAATAACTTAAGGGTTGTGTTGATTTATTTAACAGTTTTGAGATTGGATAATTATGCAGGCAATGCAGATACATTAGGGACCGAGCTTCTTGAAAGTTTATTATTGGAGCTCATAAAAAACATTAACATGTTTATTTTAGGAGCTTGCGGTGATTATTGCAAAAGGAAAAGATAGTTCAATATTGTGTTATCCGGATGTTGAGACTGTACACAGTCAAGATGATATGTCAACGGCAATATGTTATGTTAATAATTTTGCTATGGAACATGAGAAAGCTGAAGAATTTGTTAAAGGGAAGAGAGTTGTTGTTGTGGGGTTTCAAAAACAACGGTTGGATATTGCAATGGAGTGTTCCTCAGTAAACGGTTAGTTACTTGCACAAATGATCATGATATGTTTAACTGGACCCAATATGTGTGCATAGTTCTTCTTCATCTTTTTACGTAATTATTTCAGTAACATAAAATCCATGTACAGTTGTATACAGGAAAGACAGATGGAACCTACCTGATTTTAGTCTGCAAATTTGCTCAACATTATGGATGCTTAAACGCAGGATTCTGCAAATGATATGGAGGTAATGCTCTGAAGAACACCGACCCTTGGCTTCTATCACAGCAACGACTTTAACGGTAAATTTTCCCTCATGTAATGATGTGTTTCTTCTTTGATATGGCTTCAATTTGTAGCGATAATGTGATGTTGATTTGTGGCAATTAAATTTATTGATTATTCTGCTACTATTAGCTATTTGTGGGCTGTACCTTGTATGCATTCAAATTAGGAACAAGTAAGTAAAACATATATTTTAAAAAAATGTGTTGGTTTCTTTTTACTTATGATCAGAGTGTTTGAATATTTTATGTGGTTATTAATTATTTGGGATAAATTAGCTCAAAGCTAGGCGTATTTTGTAATCATTCTGTTGATCGATATATACATTTTATGAGATACAGGACTGTTGTTTCAGTTTTTATAGAATATGTTGCATTTGACTTTTCGTTGGTGTAATGGCATTTGTTTCATGAGTTAGATGTCTTTAGTTTCCTTTCATTTGATGATTAAGGATTGGTTGTATACTTTTTATTTGATTATGCTTTATGCTTTATATGATAACAACTTAGTGATTCTATTTATCTGATTTAATAATTCTGCTCATCTGATCAAGGATAATTAGTATGGTTTTAAACAGATGTAGTTAAACATTTGGCTCATTAGGAACTACCATAAGAGAAAGCAAGAAAAAAAAACAAAAGAAGAAAGATGTGTATATGTTTTTGCGATATTTGTTTAAAAGAAAGGAAGAGGTGCATTAGTTGGTTAAATATTTTAGGCAGCAACTTAGTATTCAAAGTGTTAAAGTATGATTGAATTAATGGCTAGGGTGGCCTGGCTGTTATTAACAGATAAGCTTCCCTAACTATAGGTAGCAACTTCACCCAATTTACTCAAAAATGGGTCTATTTGTGTTTCAACTTTTGGACATCCAGCTAAAACAGGTTTGTGTTGAATGGGTTGAAAGGCGAGCAGCTCCATGACAAAATGGGTATAATTTTCTAAATCTTTGGGTTTCAAAATGCACATTATTAGCGCAATGATAGTGTTTTGTCAATCGTGGTTAACACATTAATTATTTATAAAAATGTACAACACTTTTAGGCCTGTTGCTAAAAAATGACCCGTTACCCAAACCGCCCATCTTTGCCACTTTTGGTAATGACTGTGAGCTGCGGAAAAGGAGACAGAGAGTACCGGTTGGAAGTCGCGCAAGTTAGCATTGTGGATTTAAAATGGACAGGAAGGTATGTGTGAATCATGATCCTTTATAAAAGAACAAGGAAAAACGTGTTGGTGACACATATGATTAAAATAAGTCACAGCCATAAGCAAAAAATCAATTTGAGAAAGAGTCATCTAACGTAAGGTAGAGAGATGCCACAGGGGATCTTGAATAAGGTACCTTTTGCTTTTCAAGTGTGATGTCGTAGTAGGTTAGCACTTTGAAGAAAATCTTTTGTGTATGATTTATTCCATGTCATCAATATCAATAGATGTAGTAAAATCTTTTTTCCATAATTTCTTTAATTGCATGATAATCTTACATTCATGATACCTATTCATGATGCCTTTTATTTTATAAACATTTTTGCAGGAACACTGCATCAATTTGCATCTCTAATGGTAACAAAGACATTGGCAAATATTGCATTTGCTAATTTGAGATGATGTTCGAGATTAACTATTATTACATGTAAATGCAGACTTTCAAATAATTATAACACGTGTATTGTTTACATCCAAAAAAAATGTGTGCACTTGGCTAACATTTTTGACTTTTTGCTATGTATAGTTTTAGTCCCCGCCGCGGCAACGAGCGAGTTGTAATCGTTGCTACAATGATCGATAGACATAGCTTTTGTATGTTAGAAACCCAAAATACGACGAGTGCATTAGCCTACAATCTACATGGAGAGGGAGGTTCTCAAAAATGTTCATTAGAATCTCTTAAATATATGTTAGCATCTAAAAAACTTAAGTGCCCTTGATCTAAAATGTATGTGAATGCAACACTTTTTGAAATGTTGTGCAACATTTTTTGAAATGCTGCGTGATTGAATAAGATTTGCATCATTTTGGACTAAAGTGTTGTAATTTTCCTTCAAAAAGTGCAACACTTTTATAAAGTGTTTGTATTTTTTTCTAATAGATGCAACACTCATAAAATAATGTTGCATTAGATCCTTAAATGCAACACTTATATAGTAAAATGTTGCTTTATTATAATTGAAGTCTAAAAGGCAACAATTTCCAAAAGTGTCGCTTCTAAAATGCTGCAATAGCTTCATTTTGTTGTAGTGGTAGTAGGTGAGGTGGTTTGGATGGATGATGATTTGGGTGGTGAAGTAGTGGTGAAATTGGTAGTGAGAGTAGGTTTAGGCTGAGTAGATGTGATGTCAGGTTGTGCTGCCTGTACTGCTTGGACATATGGGTCTTCAGCAGTGACTGTGAGCTGGCACAAGGAGTAAGCGTGACCTACAGCTGAGATGTCTTCTTGGACATCATGGTGAGCAGCAGGCGAAGGCGGTGGTGACATGGTCTGTGACAAGACGGTGGGTATGTGTAAGTATACATAAAATACTTATATCGTATAGAGACGTAAAATAGTAAAGTGTAACATATAGTTAACGCAAGTAAACAGTAATTAAAATGGCAAGCAAGGCAGGCAGGAAAGTGGCGGTCGTAGAGTAGTGTATTTGTGAAAAGTGGTTATAGTTTAGGGTTTATATGTACCTTGTTCTCTATAACCTGGCTCTGATACCAATCTGTAACACCCCCAAATCTGGTATAGCGGAAGCATTCGGGTCATGGGGTGCTACTAAATCGGTAATCACAATACAAAGTAATAAAGAACGGAATACATACTCCGTTTGAATATATTAAACTAAGTAGTTAAAGTTTACAACAAGCTCAAATGCGGAAAATAAAGCCCATATAAAGAACGGAATACATACTCCGTTTGAATATATTAAACTAAGTAGTTAAAGTTTACAACAAGTTCAAATGCGGAAAATAAAGCCCATAGTTTGAGATGTCCAAATTTAAAATAAGTCATAGTTGTGTAAAAACACTTCGGTAAATAGCCTACGACCCTTGCCATGCCAATACCTTGCTTCAGCCAAGAAAATCTAACACCTGAGAAAAACATGCTTAAAAAGTCAGCGGAAAGCTGGTGAGTTCATAGGTTTATAATAAGCCGTATAGTTGGACCAATGTATAGAGCATATGCACATTACAACGAATATAATGCCATATAAAATAGTTTATTACGCTAGCACTAAATTTCATGCAACCGAAACTACGACAGTTTAAAATAAGGGGCCCATTGCGAGTGTTTATCCCAATACACTCGATTCCGATATGATATACGTTTCGCATTGACCTATGTATGGCCAGCCGAACGGGGGAGTCACCCCAATAGATCTATCTATAGCAATCGCGCTTCCCGCAGGAACTAACGGTTCATGAAATTGGGCATAAATATGGGATCTAGGGCTTAGGCTCTCCACGTAATAGTTTTTAAACATAGTATTGGTCCATAAAAGTTTTGCATGTTTCTCACCCCAATTTTTGTAAAGCAAGTATAAGTAAAGTGGGGCTATAAACTCACCTCAGCAAAAGCAGCCCGATAGTGAAAAGTCAAGTAGTGATAGTGAGCGGCACCGACATGCGACCTAGATTAGTACGGCAACTTTAGTTCACAATTTCCATTTAAGACTCAACAAGGTTTAAATAAGTTTAAGAGTTTCAAGTGTTTATGTCGTGGTTGCTTGTGTGGCAACATTTAAATTTGAGAACAGTTTTGTAAGCATTGGCTCTTGTAAGTGTATAGTATATAAAAGTATCGATGAGAAAATAAATTTTTGGTTCGCGGTAATCAAAAGAAAAAACGATGTACTGGGAAAGTACTTACAATTAAATATTGGGTGTTGACGTATTATGAAACATTATTGTTAACAGAATATCTAATACTAAACATATATTTACCATAAAAAATATCTAAAAGAGTTAAGTATTAACTTTAGTTAGTATTCTCATTTTTAAATGTAGTTAGGAATGAGATCCCTCATTATTGGTTAAAATACATGTAAGTTAATTATATAATTTGGCGAAAAACGGACTTGACCCATTTATACATATTAGTTTCCCAACAATTTCCATGTTACCAAATTACTATCAATATTTCCAAATATTCGTTAATTTGTTAAGTTTCAAATAATTTATAATTTAATAACCGAAAGTCACGTCGAGTTATTAAGGTTGGAAACAAGTCGGGAAAGATAAGTCGATATAAGTCGGGAAGAAAACAAGTCGAACACACCCTCACTATAATAACAAACGCACCCTCGTTGGGTAAAGACGAACGCACCCAAATCTAACTTAACATAAACCCAAATTCGATTTACCAAATCCCAACTGAGTTTTACCCAAGCCCACTTGCTTAACGTTTAACCCATTTCTGAAACTGGTTATAGACATCAGTGAGCAAAATGATTTTGGAACCAACACCTAATCAAGGTACCATGTTTTGAGGTGTGATTTGGATAACAGTGAGCAAAATACCATACATCTGGGGTTCGACCACCACAATAGCAACACAAACCAACTATAGAGATTTCAAGTGTGAAGGCAAGGAGTGCAAAAATCCAACAAAATATACACAACTGTGGCTTCACCACAGTGGGTTTTGACTCATAACGAAAACCAAACACTTCCGTCTAATTAAATAAACGATTCCAGTTTAGTAGGTCTCGATAACGCAAAGGAAACCAACCAAAACCTATCCACTGTGGTTCGACCACAGTGGGTTTTGGCCCGTAACCAAAGTCGTCACAAACTAACCTTTAAACAAGGTCTAACCTCAACCATTCACAAAACAATCCTCCATTGTGTCGAGCCACAGTGGGTTTCATTCCAAAACTAAACTCAAGCGCAACTAATTTCATGTGTCAAACAAAAAAGAAATGTAGAACAAGGTACGAAGCAAAATAACCACTTCCATCACTTAAGCCAATACTCAGGTTAACTTAGAGTCAAAAGATATAATAGGCTTATAAGATTTAAAGTGTGGTGAAAACAAATAAGTTACTGATTATTTGAAACATTATATTAACATCAGGAGCATACCACACAAGACCAGATGAACAACTAAGAAAGATTATCATTCCCAGATTTATGGACTTAGGCCGATTGACCAAAAGTCAAACAATATTACGACTACCAGTTACAATCACTTAGCAAGTTTTATAACAAGAAATCTGGATTTATTCATTATCAAAAATTCCAGTAACCCCATAACATCGACATATACAAAAAGAAACATCAGGACAAGGATCTTTGGGTTCTTACGACAAGAGGGTCTACTGGTGGAGGTGAACAACAAGGCTCGACACCGATCTTCCAAGCAAGTCCACACACCGACGATCGTCTCTTGAGTACTCTGATTCTTGTGATGACTTTTGTTGTGAGATGTGATGGTGTGGAACTCACCTGGAATTCGGTTGGTATTAAAAATGGAGAAAAAACTTTTGACTCTCTTTTGATCCTAGAAGATGAGAATCTCCTATAAGCAGTTAAATTCCTTCTTTCTTCAATCTCCATGATCTATCTGCTGTTTGACTTTAGGAGGGGAGGTGTAAGAGGTTCTGAAAAGAGGGGAAAGTGTATAGCTTATAGGTGTTAGTGATGGTGACTGGTAATAGATTAGGTGTAAAACCCTAAAATCTGGTTCCGTAAAATTTCTATATAATTTAAAACTTTTTCCTAAGCACTGTGAATAATATGTCTAACTAATTAAATAGATTGTAACCTTCCTAAATGTATACTAATCCTATCACACGTGATATAAATTCATAAGACCAATTTGCTTTTAATTGTATACACACATACATTTATTTTGTAAATAAGGTAAATGGTTTTGACAAGAAAATCACTAATTACACTCCTTAATACTCGACTAATCACCATGAATCATGCCATATTTATTCGCTCAATTACCTCCATAATTCACTGTTTGATTTTTGATAATATTCTTTATTTCATTTCCTTCTTTTAATCGTGTGCAATAAACACCAAAATTTTGGATCAGTCAATTCCATATTCCCTATAGAACCGGTACAAAGCCGAGCCCAGTCCCCTCAATTCTCGGCATTATGTGCAGCGTTTAAACCTCATTTCCTTACTTTCTTAACCGAATATTCACACCAGTTAAATGCATAGTAAACCCTAAAAACAATACCAGTCGGCAGTCCATTTCTGCTCTCAAAATCCAGGATGTACGAAGGTGGTATCGTGATTGGTTATCGAGTCTCATTCGGGTTTAATTTTCGTGTTCGGTTACGTTGAAGTTGTGGGTTCGATCATGGCTGTTGAACATTGTGTCCGAGTTGGTTTTGGTACCTATGATATCAGCCTCGATCTCGATCTCGATATGTTCTTTCGACTAAGTGGGTAAACATATTATCCTTGTTCCCTTCCTTTGATCTTATACGTATTAAACATGTTAACTATAATCCTGAATGAATCGGTAAAATGTATGAATATGTATACGAATACTAGTCTCACATGAAATCATAGATATCACATGAAAAACAATTATGAACCGGTATAAGATTCGGCATGCTTGCTGTACGATTTTGAGTCACATAAAATAATAGGAAACGGGTCGCATGAAATCATAGAACCTATACATGAAATGATGAATCTGAACCTACTCTAACTTGGATCTATATTTTATTGTTTCGACTCGCGTACGTTTCTGTTTTGGATCTGCTATTATCCGACACGAGATATATGTTTTGCAAATCTGTTTTCGAGCCATATAATAAAAGAGAACCATGCATGTTTGGTTTTAATTCAAATTGGTAAAATGATAATAAGGGTTAAAAGGTTGGGTTGTGATTTGTTGTACGCATGGGTTGTAGGAAAACATGGCAACCATTATAAATATTGGAAATAATAAAAGAATGAAACATGCATCAGGTTAAGTGTTAAACTTATGTTTGATCGACACCTAAATAATGAAAACAAGACGCATCCTAATCGGCTATAAACTTGTACGTATGGGTGTGTCGACTTTTGGGTAATTTTGTACGTACATGGAAAAACTTAGTAAAGCTTGTGACTTATAATCGAATAGCAAGAGTGTAAAACATGTTGAGTTTTTATTTCATTCGAATGGCTTAAGAAATCATGGTCTGATGTTATGTTCGAATGGGTTTTAATCATAAAGGGTAAAACGATTTGATCATGGGCATACGTGTGAGTCTCGGTTCCTAATGCGAGGTACATGTGAATAATTGTATTTTTTTTGGTCGTCGCGGTATAAAATGATGTCAATAATTAATACGTTAATATAAATTATGAAATGACGGGGTCAAAAAAATTTCTTTTAATATAAAATTATAGTATGAGCCCTAAATTAATTTATTTTACATATTTAATATTAAATTTTGATAATTTACATTTGTGACACTAAACTTTATTAAGTCGACATATTTAACCATAAACTATTATATTGGTTATTTTAACCTTAAATATTATTAATTGTCCATTATTATCTTAAAGTATTGAATTACTATTTCGGGAAACTTACTAAACATGAAAACTTGCTAAAAATGGAAAGTTACTAAAAATATAAAGAAACCTAAAGTGAGTAATCTGATTTAAAATGAACATATGAATAATAAAGACGATCATCAATTCGTGTAGATTCGCTGAAGAAGGAGTAACTTGCTATTCTTGTGTTTTAGATGTGATTTCATTTGTTGTTTGAGGTACAGATATTCTGACCTTCTCACAGGTTTCTCATGAACTCTCTCTCTTAGCTTAACCTTGATTTGTGAACCTTGTTATGCTTCTTGAATTGTGAACCTTTGATATGACCCACTTGATTTGTACCTTGCCATGAACCTATGCTATGATCTCTTGACTTGAAACTTTGATTTGAACCTTGACTTGAACCTTTGATATGGAAACTTGACTTGAACATGGATATGAACCTTGATATACTTGATATGGAAACTTGAATTGAACCACTTGATATGAAACTTGAACTTGTATACTTGATATTTAACTTGACCCTTGACCCACAGTTTGAGACTACGGGCCACCACTTGTATACTAGGCATGGGGGTTCCATGTCCATGTCATTGATGCACCGATGGCATGACTCTAGGGTAGGAGAGTGATGACCTATCCCATCCCTTACTTGACTTGTTATGTAGAGGAAGTACTTGGCCGATTGGGGCGTATGATGCATCCTAGATTTGTTTACTTGTTTCGATGGATATATCATGATATTACTTGTTATATACTTGGTGACTGATGGTGTATGCGATACACGTCTTTCACAGCTTGGGAGCTCATGACTCCAACCCTTGAGGTGATTAAATCAATTATAGTATATAAGTTTTTCCAAAGAAATACTCGTGAAAGTATTTCCCCGGGTCGTGTCCCAGCGAAGGTGAATGGAATCGTGATCAACGTTTCGTGAAATCGTGTCGTAAAAAAGGGAAAAGTGAATATTTTTGAATTTACAACTAATGATATGATAAAACAAGAAAAAACAAGTAATCATGCAAAGGGTACAAGCACATAAAGCACAAATAACAAAAACATAAACGCGATCTAATATTTACGTCTACTTAACAAATTAAAATGTGAATTCTAAGCTATAATAAACCAACGGGCTCAAAAGAAATTTTTAAAACTTTAAAATGATAAAAGAAATTTTAAGAAAAAGAAAATTATTTTTTTTTTGACTTTTTATTTATTTATTAAAAATTAAAAACTATTTTTGTATTTTTATTTAATAAAGGAAAATTAAACTAATTATAAAATGAAAGATTTATTCTACAAATTTATTTTTTTAAAATCTTAATAAACTGAAAATGAAAACTAAAAATAAAATCAGAAACTATTTTTGTCTTTTTGTGATTTATTTTGAAATTAAAAATGATTTAAAATTCTAAAAACTATTTAAAAATGAAAAGAAATAGTAAATGATTGAGAAAAATTATGAAATTTTTATGAGAATTCTAAAATTATATTTTAAATCTAGGAAAAATTAAAAAATTGAAAAATAAGCTGAAAAGTGCTTATTTGCTTAAAATCAGCTTATTACAAGTGCTTATTAATAAGCACTTGTAACAAAACTTAATGAAACTGATACAGAAGGTGTCTACTACTCAATTAAGATCAAATACACTCAAATTAGATCAGGTATTACACAGAATCAAAACAGAATATCAAAAAGCAGTCTTAATAAGCCAAATGAATAAGCAAAAGTTAAACTGAATAAGCCAGGATCTCAATAATCATGCAATACACTAACTTAGGCTTAAAACAACTCAGAGTATTCAAAGAAACTCAAGTTACA
Organism: Artemisia annua; assembly: GCA_014162995.1. Classification (NCBI taxonomy): domain Eukaryota; kingdom Viridiplantae; phylum Streptophyta; class Magnoliopsida; order Asterales; family Asteraceae; genus Artemisia; species Artemisia annua. Next base: position 116,393 of record LBNU01021942.1, read on the forward strand.
AGCCAATAATCACAATTTCAGGCCTAATCTAAATCAGCATACCACGTACTAAGGTCCTACTTGCAGATCAGATTAAGCACTCCAAATAAGTTGAAAAATGGAAACCTAAGGGAGCAAAAGCTAGATTACCATACTGAGATTACTAAAAACCAAAAAGCCCTAATTCTAACCATCAATTGCTACACTAATTGAAGGTAAGTACACGTGACTGAACAACATAAAAGCTGCAAACAATTTGACTTTTTAAATGCACTTATACTTTGACCAAATTGAGATTCAAATGAAACAAACTACTTATAGATGTAATATAAAGATGATGTGAGACTGATTTATGTAAGGTAACACTAATATGCACCTAGCTCTAAGATTACAGCAACAAAAATCTCAATTAAACAAGCTGAAACTGAATTAAAAACTAAATTTGACTTTCTACTATAAACCTACCAAATTTACTGCAGATGATGACTTATATTACTCTAAGAGTACTACCTATGAAGATAAAACAGCATAACAACAACAATAGCAACTAATTAAAATCAGATCCAAACACTCCCTTATTGATCAGTTTAACTATCAATCATAGATTAAAGCTGCCAAATCTCAAACAAATGATCAATAAGAGTCAGATATGCATATTAGAAGCCAGATGAATAGTAAACAACAACAAAGAACATCAACAACACAGGATCACAGATCAATCAAAAACAGGACACAATTTCATCTATACTACACTAAAGCATGAATTTATCAAAACATAAACAACTATATCATTACTGAGCATAAATCAAACAGAAATAGCTACTAATCAAGCAAGCAGAATAGATCTATAATAATGAACCATAAAATGAAAAATTAAAAAAAATTTTGAAAGGAGATTCTTACAAATTCAATACCCTAACTGAAATAGGGTGCACTCCCAACCAAGGCCTATCTTTAGATAGGCTCAATCACCACTTCAGAATCACCTTAAACCACCATGAACATCATCTCTATACCCGAGTTAACTTTCGTTGACCATAGCTATTTAACCAATTTTAAGCAGAAATAAAGAAGTACGATTCACCACAAACTATTTGAAATAGCTTGGATGAGCTTAAACAGAAACTGAAAGCTGTAATAACAGTTTTGTAATTCTAACTTGCTTGAAATTTAAGTGACCAAATATTAAATGAAAACCAAAATTTCATTAAAACATAAACTAAGTACAAAGCTTTTAAGAAAACAGTAACTGAAGTACAATAAGCTGAGTGATTAAACTATACTAAATCAAGCTATACTATCCCTACTCCTAACCTAATGACTAACTAAATGAATCTGTGAGAGGTGATGAGCTATTATAAGCTGAGCTGAGGTGAAATAAGAAGCTCCTAGAGAAAGCATCTTCTGTGAATATTCTCTTATGATCCCATCTGAAAAACAAAGCCAATCTCAGCCCCTTGATTGAATTCGATGAGGTGTCTTATCCAATCTTAGCCATCCACGAGTACACCCTGGCAATCCTTGGTACTGACACATTCTGACACGTGTGTCAGCTTCTAGAAGTGCGTGATTGTACTATAATACCCTTACTCGCTGTAATTTGGCCGAAATATGAACTAGGGTTTGGTGAATAGTAAATATTGGGGATTTGAGGAAAAAGGGTGGCGGGTAGTTTTTTTATTATAGTTTGACTGGAAATTAATGTGGGTTGACCGGGTTGTGTGGAAAGGGCTGGATCGGGTTGTTTTTTATTTGTGGGCTCATGTTTATTTGTCGAGAGTCGGGCTTGGGTAAAAAGTTGAAAACTGGATTGAGTTTGTGTTAAATTTAGTTGTAAGGTTTTAATAAGGCTAAAATGATAAGGGCTCATTGTGTAACTTTTGAAATATGAAGGACCAATTCTGCCAAATTTGAAATATTAATCCAAGGGCCACTTTTGACATTCTATGACTCTTCAAGGTCTTGTTTTGACAATTTGACACATATCCATTTCACAAATATCCGTACCTGCACATGTAAAAACACAAAAACAACAAATATTTGGCATTTATGGTCGGGTTTTTGGTCTTTTAAGTCCGTTTTATAAGGTAAAAGGTATGTGTAAAATGACACATACCAAAATCCCCCAGACTAAGGTATTGCCGTGTCCTCACGCAATGTGATCAAATCACGCTTAAGAGATAAATAATTTCAAAACCTCTTTTTACTAACTTTGAAAAGTAGCAAGAACGTTCAAAAGAGATTTCAAAATCATTATTCCCTAAAACGCCCTGTTATTCCATTTTATTCCACATACTAACGTTACACTACTATTTTTGTATTTTTCACTTTATTCGGGTGACGGTATGTTAACTTCATTATTTTGCAATAACTTTTAGGGTCATAGAGTAGAAACACAATTCATGGAAAAGTGACCATACGGATAAAATTCGTCATCCTTGATTTTTCACAAGCTCCCAAACTAAGCTTATAAACGAGATCACAGCCTACTTAGAAATTAGATGCCAACACTACTCATAAAAGTTACTTGTGAAAACCTCTCGCTCCCATATCTTAGTGTACCTAGAATTTTTTAAATTAAGTTGAGAAATGAATTGCTTCATATTTTCTCGTTCCAATATGTTTTAATCCGATAAAGATACCAAGAATTAAGACGCTAAGTAGTTATTCATCTTCTCTCAAGAACCATTGCTCGAAAAATGAGGTCCACATCAAGGATTTTTGATACATATACACTCTTATTCACATACAACGAAGACTTTGGAATCATACATCATAATAGACATAAGTTGGGAAGAAACTCACATGCACCTCATGTGCCTGGTCTAGGACCATTCACATGCAACTCACGTGCCACCAACTTGTCTAACACTTAAGCACATATCCATACATCTCATTAATGAATTTTTTATTTTTCACTTTATTATTTCATACTTTTCTTTCTTCACTTTTTGAACTTTTTTCACTTATAACCAAGGAACTTTAACGGGTAGCTCCGAAACCTCATACATATAACACTTACAACACTTTTTACTTGTATCCTTGATGTGTACTCAATTTTTAAAGCAAAGATTCATTTAAGAAGATAAAGAACTAAATTTCGTCAAAACCAAAATATCTTTAATTATTTATACACTAGATATGGGGTGAAACAATCTGATGGGAGCAAAAGGCCACAAGTACCTTCCATGAGCTCTAAAGAGAACCAACTACTCCACGTATGGCATCTAACTTCTAAATAAACTCTATCATCTCTCGCTCTTCGCTTTTTCAAAGTTCTCAATTAATGAGACTCGCGAATACTTAGCCGATAATCAGCCACGCATATATAAAGTCAAATACGGAAGCTTGCAAATTCTAATAAAAGAATTCACGTTTTCTAGTTCCTTATGTAAAAGACTAGCACAAGCTTATATGATCATCATTAGTTAAGGGAACAAGCTAGGGCTCAACACGCCCGGTCAAGTCAAAATTTTATTCCTACTCTCGCCAGCTGGAAAGTCAACAAAGTGTCAAAACACTTATTATATTTTTGCATATTTTTTTTCATTTTTTCTCATTTTTTACTTTTTCACAATATTTTCATCAAAATTTTTTAAAATTTTTCAATTTTTGAGGAAAAACGGGGTTGCGAGAGTAAACGACAAAGGTGAAAGTGCAAGGTCAAATCGAATCGAAGATTCACCCCCCTCCCCCAGACTAAAGATAAACATTGTCCTCAATGTTTCAAAGGTAAGGGTAATCCTACGTAAATCTAAGGCCGTTTATTAATTATGCCAAAAGATAAATGTTAGTCGATAAGATTAGGATATATGGATAAGCAACGAATGATGAAACTCGAGTTGAGACAAAACAACGAGCACGAGAGTCTTCATTATTTGGGTAAATCCTAGACATAAACATCAACAAGCACAAAACACGAGAAATGGAAGAGGTAGACCTCCTCACGTCACTTATTAGAAAGAAAATAGAAAGAAGATAGAAAAGATAAACATGGGGTGCCTCCCACGAAGCGCTTGTATATTATCGAGTCATATAGCTTGACTCGCCCCGAATTTACTTATTCTTGGGGAAGAAAATGGAACGGACACCAGGCACGAAGAACGGAGATGCCGGGGTCAAAGACGGTATCCTCACTCCTGGAGGAATGAAGAATTGGAGAAGTCACATCATATGTGATGAACGGGAGAAAGATTTTTATAACAATTAAGATCAAATCACCGTTTTCAAATACAATTTTTTCAATTTCTTTGTTTTACATTACATCTTTAAAGCTCATTTTGTAAAACAATTGATCCATGTGAGTTTTCTCAAAAAGTGATATACCAGGTTTGAAAATTTTATCCTCGGAGAGGAATGAGTCGGAAATATCAGCCACGGTAAAATTTTCAGAACAAGATAAGTCACTCTCGGGTGACAAAGAAGGAAGAACATTTTGTTCAAATAACTCATTGATCGAATTCTCAATTCTGGGTGGAAGAGGATCAATGGGAGCAAGTTCACCGGAGAACTTCTCGTGAAGAGAATCAATCATATTACGTGAATCCTGGACCTCGGGTTCCATTTTGGACTCATCACACGGAATATCAAAGATTGGATTATTTAGAGTAAATTCCAAATCGAAATCAAATAACGGATTTGTGAAAGTCATATTGAATGTTTCGGAAACCCTTGGAATAAGGTCATCAATATCCTTAGTGTTAATACAAATATCGCCTAAAAACATTATTTATATTTTACGATCTTTGCTAAGTTTTGTTAACGACAAAGTGTAAACTTTAGTTTTTAGTAAAACATGATTATAGTTTAAGTCTTGCTTAAACTAGACTTTATCTCATTTGCTACACTTACATATTAAACATAACATTGTTGTATTTCTAAATATAGAATATATAACATGACATCATGGCATGCATCATGAGCATTTATGAAAAGCTTACTAAATCTAGTATTTGACTTTCCATAAGATCTCTTACACATTTAGAAGGTTTCTCACTCTATCTATTGTGTGTTGACTTGAACAAACATGATTTGACATTGCTTGATATGGAAAGATTTCTTGTAGTCTTTGACTGTCAGACCTGGCGGAACCCTTGTTTTGGTTCCGCCGGATCCGCCAGTCTGCTGGATTGGTTGGCTATAAATACCAAGCCACTTGTAAGAAATCAACCATCACTTTTAGATATACTTTGCATATAAACTTTCATTTATCTCATCTAACTCAGTAGCAACTCACTTGTGTGATTCTCTTATGTAGAAAGGAAGTTCACAAGTTCATCCGAGAAGTTACAAGTTTCAACTCAACGCTGCAAGACTTGTTAGACTTCCATTGTGTAAACTCATATAGTTTATACTTCATTTGTATTTTGTTAAGAAGTGATCCGTTAGTATTTTAGTCCTCAAAATACATTAAATGATAGGAGTGGTTGTACCTTTGTAAAAGAACTCGACATCTAGCTTAGTGTCGGAAATAGTGAATAGGCGACGTTAGGGTGGTTCTACCTTGAACTAGGACTCGGTATTTAGCTTTGTACCGGATAAAGTGTAAGCGACGATTGTAAGGGTTTTCTCCACCGGTGAAAGGAGCTTGTTGAATAGTGCTTGAAACTCTCGAGTTGGAAACTCAGGACGTGGAGTAGGGCAAGGAAAAAGAGTCCTTGTAGCCGAACCACGATAAACAATCGTGTTGTGGTTTGATCGTTTCTCTCTTTATACTTGCATATTAATTAGTGTTAATTAGTTAGAATTGTTGGTTACACGTAAAGCTTTTCAAAGATTAACAAGTTAAAAAGCGGTAAACTATTCAACCCCCCTTCTAGTTTTCCACAATTGGCATCAAGAGCTACGTTACTCAAGATCTTTAAAATATATTGTATTTTAAAACTTGAATCGATCCATGGATTTTGAAAATCTCAAAGAAGGGCAATCTATTCAAAGGCCACCGCTATTTGAAAAAGAAAACTTCCTTTAATGGAAAAGTAAATTTGAAAACTATGTAAGATCAATTGATCAAGATCTTTGGCATATTATTTCCATTGGTGATTTTAAACCAACAAAAACAAGTTTTGAAAATCAAGATGATTATCTTAAATTTGATAAAAACACTAAAGCTAAGATAATGATTTATAAAACTTTACCTAGAATTGAATATGAAAGAGTGTATTTTTGTCAAACGGTTAATGATATTTGGAAAAATATATTAAACTTTTATCAAGAAATATGTCAAGTCAAAAATGATAAATTTGATCTTACGTATGAGTTGTTAGTCTTAGAAAAACTAATAGATAGACATTTAGTTGAAGTTAATGGATGTGCTACGAGCTTAAATGTTTTTAATGAAGGTATATGTGAAGATGAAAACTTGTGTCTAGCTCAAAGAGGACTTGTTTACGAATCATGGAGTGACACGGATGAAGATGACGACAACTATCCGGTTTGTAGTCATGAAGTTGATAAAACCACAAACAAGGTACAACTTGAAACTGAACACTTTTGTTTTGACACTTTCATCTTAGAATTCTCTAAACTAGAAAATGAATCTAAACATTTAAGTAACATGGACCTAAAAGCAATCTTTAACAATGAACCATCAAAATCTGTTGAGAACAATTTTGAAAAGGAAATCATATTGGAAGATAAAATGTCTAGACTTGAGAGTAATGTTGAAATTGACCTAGAATGCAAAATATGTCAAGACTACAAACATGAAATTAAAAGACAAAATGTAAAAGGAAAAATGTTAGTTAAATTTGAAGAAAGTTCAAAATCTCTTGAAAGATTATTGAAAAGCTAAAGGGCATTTAGAGATAAAACCGGATTAGGATTTAACTCAAATGAAACCTCAACAAGTGAAACAAACCAAGTTAAGTTTGTTAAGCCTAGAAGAGAGATTTAGAAGTATCTCCATCTCTAATAAAGACTTACGATAAAAGGATTAAGGATATCATGTTCTGTGCTTTTATATGTTTGTCTAACCTCCTTGGATTCATGAGTATTTGAGTTTCCAAACTTTCCTACAAGTCAAGATAAAACGCTTAATGATTATCTTCATGATAGCTTCTCTATGGAACTTAAAAGTATGCATTATTTCAACTTACCTATGGATTGACACATGCTTTTAGCTTAGGATTCATCGTATGTAGAATTAGTAGTTCATAGCTTTAGTTGTTCTTTCTTTAGTAAGTTATAACGAGGATTGGATCCTCTGTGGTCAAAGGATTTCCACATAACAATGAATGGGAGACATAAGGTGCATCATTTCATTTAGCCTTCGGACATAGAAAATCGAAACTCTCGAGTGAGTCTCACTTAATACTTTTCTACAAGTGAGGTAACTAAGAATCTCCTAAGTGATAAGATAACCAACACTTTTATGATGCTTGGAAATTCAATAAATAAAATACTCCACAATAGTTTATGAGATAATATCATCTAAATACAAAGATTTGAATTTTCAATCATATCTTAAAAACTATCGTTTAGTAAATCTTCACATGAAGTACACAAAAAGTAATAGAGTACATCAAAACATTTTTTTTTTGAAGAAAACATTGTACTCTAAAACATCAAGGTTTTGCACATTAAAATTCGATTTTAACTTTTATGAAAACATACTTCTTGGATGGTGTAATAATAACAAAGGTTATACTATTTTGAACAAGGAAACCTAATGAATCGAGAAATTGTTAAACTTAACACTCAACTAATGGCCATCTTACTTTCACCTTCGGTAGATTATGACTTAGTGAAAAATTGAATAATGGTAAGATAAGAGAGATTAGGAAATGACAAGGAAGATGAACTATTAAATAAGAAAATTTGCTAAAGGATTTAAAAGTCATTTATTAGATTAGTGTCATTATTAATTTTAATAAAAGAAACCATAAAGACATAAACTGGAATTAACGTATGTTGTCTCGTGTCAAAGATTGGTTTAAAACAAGTATCTTGGGGATAAATAAACAAATCTGATAAAAATAAAAGTTTTGACCTCACCGTCTCAATCGAAAAATAAAAATCATAATTGGATCTTACAAAATAAATAAAAGATGTTGGAAAGAAAATAAACAAAGCCAAGATAATAATACTATGAAAGACTTTTCGCAAGCTCTAAAAAGCAAGGAATAATCACTTAGAAGTCATTCCTAGTTCCTCACAAGTACACAATGAATTACGTGTTCTATGTCTTAACAAGGATGAAAAAAGTGAATCCGTAGATAACACTAAACAAAGAGATATGATTGAAAGTCTACTTTACCTCACGACTAGTAGACCCGATGTTATGTTTAGTGTTTGTTTATGTGCTTGTTTTTCAAGAAGATCCTAATCCACCTTGAAGCAGTTAAATGAAGTTTTAGATTATTGCACACTTAGAATTATGGTATCCCAAAGGAACGGGAGTAGACACCATAGTGTATGACAATTTAAACCATGCCGATAACTATGTTGATATAAAAGGCACAAATTGTATTTGTACTTTTATTTGGACATTGTCTCACTTCATGGTTGTCTAAGAAACAAATGTCTCATGCAACTTCCACATACTAAAGCCACGTCGGGCAGAAAAGCATGTCAACAAGTTCCTTAAGATCAAGAAGGATCTCGTAAACCTCATATTCTCGACTGATGTCATCTTCGTCATTTAAGCAACAACAAAGGAAGCATCGACCTCAGTGATAATCAAATCAAATGTACTCTTACTGAACGTATTAAAATCCATCATCATTGCCTTGGTAAAAATGTTCATTGAGGGACATCTCAACCAAGAAAGTTTCATACGAAAACCACATTGTCAACATGTTCATGAAACCTCCTAAATAAGAAACATTTATTCTTCTTAGACTTAGTTTAGGACTCAATGAATCTATACTATAGTGTTGAACCTTAGAATAAAATCACAAAAATCAAAACAAATCAAAACATTTTTCATCTCTACTGATATGGTGGAACCTTTCGACTAAATGGGCGGAACCCCCTTTTTGGTTCCGCCTGGTCCGCCAACTCTGCAGATCATAATATCTATAGTTTAAACCAAACACTCCCTAACCCACAACAATCACTTATTCACAGCTACTATTCACGACCAAAACATCACCACACACGAAAAATTAGGGCTTCTCTTCAATCATTCTTCATTCCAATCAACTTTGTAAGTATTCTTAACATAATTGTGTTTTCAATCTAGGTATAACATCTTCATTTACACACTATAATTAAAATCTTAGGGTTTATGCATAAAATTGTTAATTCATGAAAAACCTTGGTTAAAAACAAAAATAATCATGTTTCCCCTTGATTATGTTCTTGCATCCTTCAAACAACATCACAATTAGCAAAACATCCCTTATAAAACCTTTTTTTTAAAAAAAATCACATTCACCATTAGGACATAACACTTCATCACATTGTTAAAACAAATGAAAAACATTATGTAAACATCATTTGCACAAAACTCTTGAAAAAGAGAATGCATAACCCATATGCATTTTTGATTACATTTAAAACTACATTAGAAACATTAGGGTCAGCATGTGTTTTAAGACAAAATTTCCATCATAAAAACGTTTTAAGCATCAACATGTATATAAGATAACCACATCTTCACATTGCTTGCATAAAGGCACATACTAGATCACTCTTACTTTAAAAAGTCATTGATCTCAACTAAAATATAAAATTTTGTGATTTCTAGGAATCAACATGCCTCCCGCAACATTCTCCGATCACAAAGGCACCCTCAAGTATCTACCCAAACACCATATGACCAAAGGTCTTACTCCACACCGAGTCAATGTCTTTAAGGGGCTAGAGAAACGCTATGTTCATGAGGGGAGAACCATTGACCCATCCTTTCTAGAAGGAAACTCCATTCGCCAAGACTTAGCTACCATCAACTTTGATTGTCTCCTAGATATTGATGAGCCAATTTGTCCTAGGTTCATTCTAGAATTCTATGCTACCGTAGATCTCTCAAGTGATGAAGATGGTGAGATATCCGTGGAATTTTTCATCAATGAACACAAAACGGTTTTGTCTCTCGATAAATTTGCTAAAATCTTTGGTATTCCAAACAATGGCACTTGTCTTTACACGGACAAATGGCCACTCTCTACTCTAGACACCATTGAACAAGATCCCTCCTATGCCACTCCTCTTGTTAGCAAAGAAGTGCTTCATGATCATCTCTTCATAAGAACTTCCATCACTAGGAAAAATCGTTCGGGAAGTCAAATGAACAAAGACCCGTTCGGAATGGAACTTAATGAACTTAAACCTCAATTTAGGAAATGGGAAGAGGTTCTTAGGGCTAATGTCATAAGTTCCATAGGAAATAGAGATCATGTGAACACATGCCTGAGTTATATGCTATTTAGTATCTCCACTAGACAACCCTTCAATTTGGCTTACTACATGGCTAAAAAAATGGCCGATATACCTCTTAATTAAAAAAACGCTCTCCCATATGGAATGCTCCTCACCCGTCTCTTTAGAGCCGTCTCACCTATTCTACTAAATAGACGGGGTGTTCGCCTTGATTATCCACTCATTCCTCACACCTTTGTTCCTCTTAGTGGTAAGAGAGTCTTTAAGACTCAAGGGAAACGCCTTCGTTCTCCTTCACCTTCATCCTCATCTTCATCAATGAGCGAAGACGATGGTCTTCCAAACTCTAAGTTAGCCCCTCTCGAGTATCTTGAAAAACTTCCCACCATCAAAAATGAGTCAGAAGAATTCAAGCAAACAAAAGGAATCTGGAAGTGCATTGGAAGGTACATTGGAAAGATGAAGAAGAAGTTGGATCGCTTGTGAGAGTTATGCTTAAGGAGCGTTTGGCACAATTAAGTTATAGAACTTTGTAGACATTAAAACTATGTGATCTATGTTATTTTGTACTTCTATGCTTTATTATTATGGTTGGACAATGTATCGGTTTAACTATGTATGCAGGACGACGACATTTGAAATGTTGTCAAATTTTCAAATATGCAAAAATCTCACTAAGTATAGGAACCTCCGATCAAAGTCTATCGGTAAGAGTGTTTTTACATTCATTTTTTACATTTCCTAATCAGTTATAGCTTAAATTTTATGTTCCAAGAGTTATCGGAAAATTTTGATTTCGTCTCGACCCCCGTAAAACTGTTCTGTCCATTATCAGACACCTGGCGGAGCTGACGGAACCAAAAATAGGGTTCCGCCAGTGCGAATTTCTGGGTAAACCAAGAATGGCCCAACGGATCAGACGGAACCCAAAGTAGGGTTCCGCCTGTGTAAACGTTTGGTTCCGCCAGTCACCTGCAGAAATATTTTTGTTTTTGTAAGATTTACACCTTCTGGAAAGACCAAATGATTTTCATTAGTAAGAAACATCTTCCCTTAATTCAAACAAACACATTAGGATCACTCTTACTCACTAGAACAATTAGGAAGCTTCTTCCCGCCAAAATTCCAATTCAAACAATATAAACCCAAGGAACCTTTCTTCATAAAGCAAGGAACCCTCCATAAGGTTCCTTGAAATCCGTGGAACTTCCTAACCAAATCACTTTCCATGATCACATAGCATTTAGTGCATAAGTTAGTCTTTCACTCCATCCAACTCCATTGGCTTGACTTCCAATAACTTGACAAGTTCTTGGAACTCTTCCAAACGATTAGAAACCTCCAATTTTGTATGGAACAACATCAAATCCAAACACTCCTTTCCTTAACATGTTCTTCCTATAAATTAACCAACATTCATACTTCCAATTCACACCATTACCACCACTTCTCTTAATCTCATAAGCCTAGCTAACCAAAGTCTTGAGATGACTAAATCCAACACTTCATCCGAATCATCAAGATCTATTAGGAAAACCGCTAGGATTAGTGTCAAACCATGTTGCTTCAACAAAACCATTCAACTAAGCTCATCATCATCAAGTGATTCCTCACTCAACATTTCGTCACCTATTCAAGATACAAACTTCCTCAACCTTGCTACTCCAACACCATATCCAAAACCTTGCAATGCCAACATAATCACTACTCTGCCACCAACTAAAACACCGAGTGATTCAACACCATCTTCGGCACCAACTCAACCATCAAAAACTCCATCACCTCAATCACCAACATTAACACCAATGGAACTTTTCCAAACACCACCAACATCACCACATCCATTTTTGGAAACTTTAGAAGACCTACCACCTAGATCATCAAACCCACCACCATTGCCTCTTTTTGAAACCATTGCTCAAATGGAAACCCAACAACAACCAAGCCTTCAACCAAGTCATTCTTTAGATCATGAACCACATCAACCATCATTGGTAGAGCGTTTGGCTTACCGATATGCTAGACCCTCAATTTTTCCACAAGATCAAGTTCATGCACAACCACAACCATTATTGTTCCATCCAACTCACAAAGACATTCATGGTCCTCTTTACGGAGAACCAAGCTTCCACTATCATTATCAACAACAAGAACTCAACACTCGTTTGAACCATTTGCATGCTTTCAAACATATGGTTGACTCTCATCTCAACCATGTCATGGATTTCCAAACAACTCTATACTCATCCATTGTAGGAAATCAAAACACCTTTCAACCATCCACATTTGCTTCATCAACCACCAATAATCCACCAACAACCAATGAAATTCCTCTTCCACCGAATTTTCCTTGCCATGATTGCGGACATTGTGAGAGAACCGCTCACATAAGTGAACGGTGTCAAACGGACATCCGTGAGCTAACATATGAAATGAGATTTATCCTAAACCATATTTTGGAGCGTCTAAATGCCATCTCTCATCCACCACAACACCCTTAGACCTTGCCTTAAGAGGATGTTTCTTATTAAGGATTATGATAATCTTTTTATAGATGTAGAAATGTCCTTTCTTTCTAAGTTATTTTAAATTTTTTGTTTTTCCTCAAAAGTAGAAGTTTTATTTCTTGTCTTTAGTTTGACCTTTGTCAAAATTAAATTTTACTAGAAATAAAAATCAATTCTACTATATTAGGCATATTATGGATTGACCTTTAGGAGTATAATGTGAGTTCTAAATTGCTCATGACTTGTTCTATACTTGTTTCTTGTGGCAACTAACTTTCTTTTGTAGGTTCAAAATCCATGAATCCTCACTTGGCACTCCATTTAGGGGGATTATTGTCCAAGGGGGAGCACTTGCATAATTCCGCTTCGCATCTCTTCTTTTTGTTTCGACAAAAAGGGGGAGAAAATAATATTTAAACTTATAAAACTTATAATGATTTTCATCAATTAAGTAAAACAAGTTTAAATACAAACTTTTAAAGAATCAACACTAGAATTAGTGATTTACCTAAAAATAAAGTTTATGTTTTGTCATCAACAAAAAGGGGGAGATTGTTAATACAAATATCGCCTAAAAACGTTATTTATATTTTATGATCTTTGCTAAGTTTTGTTAACGACAAAGTGTAAACTTTAGTTTTTAGTAAAACATGATTATAGTTGAAGTCTTGCTTAAACTAGACTTTATCTTATTTGCTACACTTACATATTAAACATAACATTGTTGTATTTCTAAATATAGAATATATAACATGACATCATGGCATGCATCATGAGCATTTATGGAAAGCTTACTAAATCTAGTATTTGACTTTCCATAAGATCTCTTACACATTTAGAAGGTTTCTCACTCTATCTATTGTGTGTTGACTTGAACAAACATGATTTGACATTGCTTGATATGGAAATATTTCTTGTAGTCTTTGACTATCAGACCTGGCGGAACCCTTGGGGTACAAGGGCGGAACCCTTGTTTTGGTTCCGCCGGATCCGCCAGTCTGCTGGATTGGTTGGCTATAAATACCAAGCCACTTGCAAGAAATCACCCATCACTTTTAGATATACTTTGCATATAAACTTTCATTTATCTCATCTAACTCAGTAGCAACTCACTTGTGTGATTCTCTTATGTAGAAAGGAAGTTCACAAGTTCATCCGAGAAGTTACAAGTTTCAACTCAACGCTGCAAGACTTGTTAGACTTCCATTGTGTAAACTCATATAGTTTATACTTCATTTGTNCTATAAATACCAAGCCACTTGCAAGAAATCACCCATCACTTTTAGATATACTTTGCATATAAACTTTCATTTATCTCATCTAACTCAGTAGCAACTCACTTGTGTGATTCTCTTATGTAGAAAGGAAGTTCACAAGTTCATCCGAGAAGTTACAAGTTTCAACTCAACGCTGCAAGACTTGTTAGACTTCCATTGTGTAAACTCATATAGTTTATACTTCATTTGTATTTTGTTAAGAAGTGATCGGTAGTATTTTAGTCCTCAAAATACATTAAGTGATAGGAGTGGTTGTACCTTTGTAAAAGAATTCGACATCTAGCTTAGTGTCGGAAATAGTGAATAGGCGACGTTAGGGTGGTTCTACCTTGAACTAGGACTCGGTATTTAGCTTTGTACCGGATAAAGTGTAAGCGATGATTGTAAGGAGTTCTCCACTGGTGAAAGGAGCTTGTTGACTAGTGCTTGAAACTCTCGAGTTGGAAACTCGGGGCGTGGAGTAGGGCAAGGAAAAATAGTCCTTGTAGCCGAACCACGATAAACAATCGTGTTGTGGTTTGATCATTTCTCTCTTTATACTTGCATATTAATTAGTGTTAATTAGTTAGAATTATTGGTTACACGTAAAGTTTTTCAAAGATTAACAACTTAAAAAGCGGTAAACTATTCAACCCCCCTTCTAGTTTTCCACACTTAGGATGATCGAATTCAAATTCCTTCAGAGAAAGAGAAAGTGTTTGTCATTTTCTTCATTATTTTCTTCTTCTAAGCTGACGAGCTCAGAAGGTACTTCGTCCACATAATCGATGTCTCCACAAGATAAAGATTTATCATCGTCGGAATCGGAGAACATCTCAACACTATCATTCGGATTGTCAAAAGGAGGTAAGTCGAAATCTTCTGCCGTATTAAAATCATGTTTTTCGAGATCGGGTAAAGAATCCTTGAGCTCGGGCTCCAAAGGATCTGACGGCTTAACAATCTCAGTCGAATTAGAATCATTATGAAAGGTATCGACTTCTTCCAAAACGGGGTCACTTCCCTCAACCGGTGTGAGGCAAGGATGGGAAGAGTCGGGGATGATAAATTCAAGACTCGAAGAACATCTTGAAGAATCCGGAGGTGGGACAAGTGGTGTGCTCTGAGAGCTAGGAATTTCCACCACTTCCGTTATGGTCTCCGGTTCTTGTTCTTGATAAACGTGAAGATAAGGCAAGTCGTTCTTTTTAGACAACGTTTTAAGCTCAGCACGTATGCTTGACAAACTCTTAACCGTCAATCGAGAAAGGTTAGGATCAATTTTTGACGGTTTAGGGAGAGCAATTGAAGACGTAGATTTTTGGACAACCGTAGGTTGGACGTATTTAGCACTTCCATTGTTAGTGAAAGTACAGGGTCCTTTGTCACCTCGGTTTCTCGTTCCATTTCCCTCACCGGAGAGGGAATAGGAATCAAAGGTTCATCTTCACCGTTCTCCTCATAGTTTTGTTTTTCTTTACGAATCAAAATATCCGATAAGGTTTGGAGAAAATCATTAAGTGCATCATGATCAATTATGTCAGTGATAAGGTTGTGATGGAGTGATTCGGTATTGTCGAGTATGGTCATGATAAGAACAATCATTATTGCCACAAGGATACGGATTCCTTGTTTGACAATCGGTGCTAAAGTGCGGACCTCCACAATACTCACAACCGTGTTGTTGTTGTGACGGATTCGGCTCATAATGAACATTTTCAAACGATTCCCCACAATTTTCAAAATGTGATATATTTTGGAACGAATCATCATTGAAATACGGCTCTTGCACATAAGAGTTTTGAGGAGGGAGATAAAAATCGTTTTGAGGATAATTGGAAAAGTTCGGGTTAAAATCATAAGTATATGAGTTATCGGCTTCCGAAGCACAAATCGAACAAAATCCATCGGTAGTATTTCTTCCACACCTCTCGCAAGTACACCGTTTACAATATATCGATGTCGAATCTAACGAATCTCCACATATATCACAATAACGTTGATCGTACGAAGAATAATCGGGCTGAGGTGGGTAGTCGTAAAAATTGGAAGAGTTGTTGAATGAATTCGGATTTTGATCATAAGCAAATGAATTACTCGAACCACAAAACAAACAACTTCCGTTTTGAATATCATTACCACACCTTTCGCACGTACACCAACGACACGGTGAACCGAAACGCGGCTCACCACAACCGACGCAAGGGATATACGATTCCATTAGAATTAAACATAAGAGGAGAAAGAGAAAGAATTAACGGATTAGAGGATTAAAAAAAAAGAATTATACGGATAAGAGGATAAGAAGATTATTTTTGGATTTTAAAAACGTAAAAACAAATTAAGGTAAAAGTGAAAATAAATTTTAAAAACGAAAATATTTTTGGGTTTTTGTAATTAGAAAAAATGGAAACCAAAAGAAAATCAAATTTTTGAAAAAGAAAGTATTTTTGGTTTCTATATTTTTGAAAATATTTACAAAACACGAATCGCAAAACGAAAACCAAAATTCACTTCAACCTTCCCCGGCAGCGGCGCCATTTGATAAGAGTCAATCGTAGTATAGTGATTTTTCCAAGGAAACACAAGTGAAGTATGTATTTCTCGGGTCGTTTCGTCCAAGTGAGGTGTGAATTGAATTCGTGATTCGGTTTGTGAATAAGTGAGATGAATAGTGAGAGATAAAAGAGATATTTTGATTTTAAAACTACAATAGCACACATAAACTAAAAAGCAATAATAAAGCATATAAGACAAGCACGAAAGCACAAATAACCTAAAACGCAATCTAATCTAAAAACGAGCACTTATGAGAATTTAAATGCAACTAAATAAACACATGAATCTAGAGGCAAACTAATTATACTAAGTAAAGGTAATAAATCTAGTAGCAAGCTTAATAATCTAAAATTAACGCTAAAAGATACTAACTAAAATAACAAACTAAATTATAATAAGCAAGCAAATAAGAAATATATGATGAAAAGATATACTTGTTAAGCAAATTATAACGATCCTTAAGTGTGGTTTATCATTTCAATTAAGTCCTTTATTGATGAATTAATATCTTTTACAAATATTATTTTCTCAAAACAATTTCATAAAGAGATATCAATATCTAGATTAAAACCTAATTATTTTCACGGCTTTTACCCGTTTAAACAACCAAAATTTCAATCCAAGTAATTTAACATTACTAACCAATTTATATTCTAACTTTTATAAAACCACACTTAATTCACGGAATAATCTACTCAACAAGCATAATAACGATCTATTCACTACTCATATTTAATTAAACTAATAAACAAAAATATTTCAACAAACATAAACATTCTAATTAACTAAAAGTAAGAAGGATAAGAAAGTAGAACCCGATATAAGAGATGAGACGAAATTAACCACCCGATCTTATAAACTAAACAAACCATAAAGTTTAATTCTTAAAAAGCTTTAATAAAACCAAATAGTTAATAAAGTTTTTGACTTTATTAACTAATTAACTTATTAAGACTAAAAAGTAATAAACTTTATTGATAAACTAGCTTATAAGACCCTTAAGCTCCGGCCTTAGCGGTAGAAATGATGAGAAACAAGGAAAAATCAAAACTTTATTAGTATTAAGCAATAATAATGGCCAAATAAGCTATGGAAGAGCTTATTGGTTGAGAAAGCTACAAACTTTATTATTAAAAACCTAATAAAAAGGTAAAAGTTTAAAACTTTATAATAAAAACCTACTAGATCTAAAAGAATAACCTATTTTTATAACAAGCGAGTTTATGAATGAATGAAATCAGTTGAAGGAAAGCTAATGAATTTGCAAACTTTTTAAGAAATTAGTATTAAAACTATTTAGATCTAATATAATAAACTAATATATTTCTTTTAACAAAAGTAAAACTAATAAAAATCAAATATTTTTGGTTTTTTTTAAGTAATTTGTAAAATAAAAAGTAAATCTAAGTTTATAAAAGCTTTTAAAATAAAGTAGTAAAAGAGTGATTAATAAACAAGCTAGATCTAAAAAAAACCACAAAAAGTTATCTAGTTTTCATGAATTATATAAAAAAAAGAAAGAGTAGAAGTAGAGAAAAGTAATATTAATCTTCAAATCTTCAAAATAAATCTTCAATTCTTCAATTAATACTAAAAAGTTGATTACAATAAGCATTTAATAAGCTAAAAATTACATTAAAAATAAGCTAATACATAATACTACTTCTACTCTCTATTTTTACTCCTACTCCTAATAATGTCTACCTTTTAGTCTCTACTCCTACTGTCTGTGTGATATGATCCGGAGGTGCTTTATATAACAAATCCTCCCTTTGAATCTAGCCTCTTATGCGTCCGGATACTTCCAAATCCACCAGCTCACAAGCGCCACGTGGCGCGCCCTGATTGGGCCCTTCTCTTCTAGAACCTGCTATAGCCGACCTCATCATGATGCTCGCCTACCTCGTACTGACACACGCTTTCCTCGTACTGACACACGT
Organism: Artemisia annua; assembly: GCA_014162995.1. NCBI lineage: Eukaryota > Viridiplantae > Streptophyta > Magnoliopsida > Asterales > Asteraceae > Artemisia > Artemisia annua. Next base: position 134,957 of record LBNU01021942.1, read on the forward strand.
CGACTCGTCATTATGTACACGTGTCATCATCTGATTGGTCAGCCTTCCTGCCACGTCTGCAAACTCGTACAGCCAGTCTGACACGTGTCAGACCTGACATGTCAGCGCCGCCACCTGTACCTGTAATAAATAACCTCGTACCAATGATTAGCCGCCGCCACGTGGCAGCCTCTGATTCGTCCACGTCACCAATACGTCAGCAGGTGGGACCCACTGACATGTGATAACTCGTGTGGGGCCCACTGCCACGTGTCACCACCTAAGTGGTCCACGTGGCGACACGTGTCGTGCCACGTGTCAGGTCAACGGTCAACCGGGACCGGGTCAGTAACGGATCGGGTCGGATCGAATCTTGATCGGGTCGGGTTGCCACGTGGACCACTAAGGTGATGCCACGTGGCAAAGAGGATAAATACCCATTTTGGTCTGGACGGGACTCGAACGCGTGACCTCTCGTTTGAGAGTGAGACGTGCTACCAGCTGAGCTAGAGCAGCGTTTCAGTTGTAAGGTGCGTTTGGTTATTTTTATACTAGAACAAGGCCAGTCCATATAGTACTAATTTTGATCTGTCATTTTAAGGAGTTGTAGACCGGTCCAAAAATATTTGAAAGTACCTCCGGACTCGTTTTTTCGTGCTCTTTCCAATGGTGTACTCGGGGAATATTTTTGACTTTGTCTAAACCTCGTAAAATGTGAAAACGTCGTCGAAACTCATCCGAAAGTCACCGTTTTTGCTTTGTTTTCAAACCCTTGTACCTGCAAGACATAATAACACATTCCAAACATATATGCAATATAATTTAATGTATTTCATGGTTATTAGTCTATTTTAAGTGCATTTTGAGTATAAAAATGATGTATGTTTACGCATACATCATGAGGCATCCCCTCATATTATACTTGGTATCCCGAGGTCACCCCTTCGGATACATGGTTACTTGACTTGACTTGACTTGATACTTGACTTGACTTGGGCTCGTGGTGGATTACTGTTTCCTTTACTTATTTCCTTAACTCTTGTTATATCTTGCACTGTTTCTTTTACTTCCTTAACCTTTTCTTATCTCATTATTATTACTTGTTACCTTTATATCTGTTTACTGAGCTTTCGTAGCTCAGCCGCATTTCTTTTCCTGCGGCAGGTTTTAGTAGGAAGCTGGCTTATGAGTGGAGAGTACTTTGGACTTAGAAGACTATACCTTGATAGTTATTCCGGATTTAGAGATGATTAGAAGAGATGTTCTTTATCAGACATAGTAATTATTATTACTTTCTTTTGTAACTTTGTACTTCAGTTTCCTTTGTAACCTTTGATATTCCTTTGTATTACTTGAGATGTATGCTTGGGTTTGCTTTGATATGTCACCATAATGTAGTACTTCTACTCTTATCGGGTTGGGGTGTTACATTAGGTGTGCTGGAGAAGAAGCCAAAATGAGAAACGATAAAAAGGAGGGGCGCTTGTGGTGAGGTTATATCAGGGGAAGGGTAGGATAAGGTTTATTATCTCTTGTTTTATTATAACAGAGTGTATTTTGTGTACTCCGTGTCCCGTTGAGCTCCGGTGTAACGGTTGCACCCCGGTTTCGTATAGATGCGAAAAATATAATTCCGAGAACGTTTTCATAAGAATGGCATAAACGCAAAGTTATTGACTCTGGGAATAATTCATAGAATTTAAACTGTAATTTATGCGGTGCCGGTACGCGTACGGTGTCGTGCTCTAGTAAACATGAGATATTTCTCGGTATAATTTGTAATAATCAATAATGGTCAGAAAAGGGGAAATTTATATTTTCTGATGAATTTTAGTGATGCGGTGAATTATTGTAAGCTACCGTGTGCGGTTTATCTTTCCGAAACAGTCATGTAAGCTTATGTATGCTTAGTTTAATAGTTCAGTAATAATAAATTGGCATTTATTATTAAATTATTAGATGGAAAATTACCGTTTGTCACAAATGGCAACAATCACATATATTAAAGACATCCCATGTTCGTTGTGTAAAATAATCCTAAGAGGGCTAGGTGTGGTGAGGATGTTTGCCTCTTCATTTGGGCCCCACGAGGTGCCACATCACATTAACAAACCTCCCCTTACAACCCCCTCACTCATAACTTACTCATTTGAGCCCCACCACTTACAACTTTATTTTTTTATTCAAATTATCAAATAATCAAAATTCATTCCACCATTATCAAAATCCACTAATGAGAATATTTAGTATTTAAAGATCGGTTACCTACTCCCCCTTCTTCTTTCTCACCTTCGATCCACACCACCTTCACACCACACCTATCTCTTTTCCTGCTACATCAATCCACACCACCTTCACACAACCATCTTCACCATACATCCCCGATCAATCACATCAAGTCAATCATCACCCATATCCTTCTTCATTTCCGAATTGGTAAGTCAACAAGGAATTATCCTTGTTTATTTAGATTTTAAATAAATAACGTTNACCATTATCAAAATCCACTAATGAGAATATTTAGTATTTAAAGATCGGTTACCTACTCCCCCTTCTTCTTTCTCACCTTCGATCCACACCACCTTCACACCACACCTATCTCTTTTCCTGCTACATCAATCCACACCACCTTCACACAACCATCTTCACCATACATCCCCGATCAATCACATCAAGTCAATCATCACCCATATCCTTCTTCATTTCCGAATTGGTAAGTCAACAAGGAATTATCCTTGTTTATTTAGATTTTAAATAAATAACGTTAAATAACATTAAATGGTAATATTACAGTTTTTATTTTAATTGGGCCCCAATCAAGCTGTAAGATTGTCAGAGGTTTCCCTCGTCGTGCAGACGAGGAGCTTTGTTTTGGTGAGGGATGACTAAGAGAGGCGGTGTGCTGGCGAGGGATGAGGAGATGCCACAGTGGACTTGGCGAGGGATGAGGAGACCATACCTCCGGCTCTAAGACTCGCATTCTCATTTGTACTTTTTCTACATAGGTGTGGATAAGGTTATTCAATTTCATCCTAAAAGTCAAATTATTGGTTCTACAAAGAATAAAATATTTTTAATCACTCAAAATTATTATATTTTAGGCCAACTTAAAGTAAGTTATTTAACTTTTTTTTCCTCTCAATTTAAGGTATCAAAGTTATTATTTTTTATGCAATGCAAGGTTTTTTAACTTTTCGAATTAGGCTAAGGGTCATAATTTTAGCTGAAATAGCTTTCTAGCGCCCAACATGAATCATAATCACGTTAGTAAATGATTTAAGCAAAAGATGACCAATGATATCTTCCAAAAAATAAAAAAATTGTGAAACTCAAGTGCTTGATCTTTTATGAAGGAACTCAGTTTAAATAACTTGGATGAGTCAAGTGCAAGAATTTTATCGTTTTAAGTATAGTATACTGAACTAGTGGAATGTTGATTATTATTTGGACATATAAAAGATTAAAAGTAATTATGTACTTTGTATCATCTAATGAATTGTGAAATTTTATGTAAATAATGATATATACATGGAAATATGCATTTATGTAATCTAAGATAGCACTATTTACTCATTTTTTGTCATATTGCTAAAACTAGGAACCTTGAAAAAAAAATCGAGTATACAAAACTTAAAATATTTGATGTTATAGCGTTATATCTCGACCGTTGTCTGAAGTGTTTAAATTTTAACTAAAGGATTTTTTTTGTGTTTGTTTTTAATAAAAAATATCACAAAGTATGTTAAATTTCTTAGGATTACATTACATACATAGCCAACTCTATACATTACATTAACTCGAAAAATATTACATTACATTACATAATAACATATAGATCAACTTATATGATTCACGCAATCGTAGTTGAAACATCTTGAATATAATTAATGAGATGATTGAGTGCTTGCATTGAAAAGTTGAAAAAACTTAGTTGGTGAATATGATGATGCATCTGCATGTGTCAAAAAGGTACTACTATTGGTACTCCTTAGCCCACAAAAAAGTGCAAAAGAGTACACAACATTCCCTTTAAACTTCAGTGTTACCTAAACACAGTTTTTTACCAGTTTTTTTTTCCGTATTTTTTGCCACTTTAATACTTTTTGTTAAACTTTATATTTTTATGTTCCGTACTTTTAGTTTTGTAGTTTTATAATAAAAAAAATTATAAAAATAAAAAATAAAAAAATGAAAAAACATAGGGGTGCAAATGGTGTTTTAGAGGGGGGGGGGGGTTCTTAATAACATATCCCGTCAAAAAATTAGGAGAATTTGGCTGGAACATATGACCCAATGTACGACAACTCATTATTGCATCCATTGAACTATGTCGTTAACTTTTGTAAAGTGGTAAAAATTTATTGGCAAGGAAAGTTTAAGATGGATATGTAGAAGTAAAAAAATATAGTTGTATTTATAGGAAAGAAAAATTAAAGTTCTCAAGTTTTATTGAAAAGAGAAATAAATTTCTTGTCAATATTTTTCTCTCATATTAAGTCGCAACATATTGACAATTATAGATAAAAAAAACAACCCATTTTGTTGTCAAATGCTGCAGGACTCACTGCATTCTTGTAAAACATTCGTAATCGTTTCGCAAAACACGACAAGCAGAATATGGCAACATAGAAAGCGTTGGTGTGATAGTTATCAAGTTTATTGAGTAAGCAAAAGTAAAAACTAAATAATCAACATTATAATTTTGAAATATTTTCGGCATAAATAAAGTAAGAGTAAACATCTATACTACTTTATAATACATTTGGGACTTTCTGAAAAAAGAAAGGCTTAAAAAATTCAGATCCAACACTTGCTTGTAATGGAAAGAATTGTTTTAAATTCTATAAACTTGTAACAACATCTATACTACTTTATAATACATTTGGGACTTTCTGAAAAAAGAAAGGCTTAAAAAATTCAGATCCAACACTTGCTTGTAACGGAAAGAATTGTTTTAAATTCTATAAACTTGTAACAACCGAAGAAATTAAATGTAATTAATTCTATAAACTTGTAACAACCTAAGAAATTATATGTCTTTAATTCTGTAAACTTGTAACTGACTTCTAATATTCATATAAATTACACCACTCTCTTAAAACTAAAAAAATAAAAATAAAACCATCTTCACTCTCTTTAAAAATACGCTCTCTTACCATGAGTGAGCACCACCAAGAGGCTACCACTGTCAATTCTCCCTCTCATCTCACACATACACCACCATCAAATCCTAAGCCAACCACAACATAAGTCGACACCACCACTTGTGATGAAATATGCTATTGAAATTTTAATTACAGAATCATAAGGTCAACATCAAGTTAAATGCATTTGTGTGTATTGACATTTTAAACTAAACGAGCAAAACACATGATACGAAAACAAAATAAGAACACTCTCAATTTTTCTTGTGAATCTAACTATCTAAGAATCATACAAAAACAATATTTCCCTCAAGCAAATTCGGAGGGTCAGATCTGACCGAAAAATAATAATAAAAAAGAAATGTGGATCTAATGAGTCTCGTATTATACATATTTATACTCCCGATATTATGTAAATTATATAGTAAATAACCTTATTATTAGGACTTTTGGTACTTAATATATGAATGAATGTGAAGGATAAAGGATTGGAGGAAAGAAGCGAGAAATGCACAAAACGTATGACTTTGAGAACATATAAAGAATAAGACTTAGTTTGGACAAAAGCACGCCGTTCATAAGTAAAAAGAGCGCCGCTTACGGGTACCTTTGGTAAACTATGTAACTACGAGTCAAACATGAAGTACGCCGGTTATATGTTACAGGAGCACCGGTTACGCGAAGAGAAGCCCACCGGTCTTTCACCAGTTGTGCGGCGTACTTCCCATGGCAGTTATGTTTTTACATTAATGAGCTACATCAATGATGAGGCCGATCACTTGCTTGTCATAACTCATCAGGGACATGCTAGGGTTTCATTTCAACTATAAATAGAGGCTCAAATCGTGGTATTATACACACCTCAATCAAGAAACATCTCTTGATCATAAGAAGCAGTTTAGTATTGGTTTTGCACCAAAAACCACTAGCAAAGGAGTTGGAGTTAGTAGCCACACTTGGAGAACACTACTAGGTCGAGAGCATACTTGGAAACTTCGGTATAAACTTGTTCTAATGATTATAATACTTGTTTCTTTTGTTTACTTTATTATGAGCATGGAGTAGTACTTTTATATTTGTTAGAGGCACCTCTGCCATGAGTTAAACATAGAATTTTTATCATGAATATTGAATCTATCATATATGTATTTGATATGTTATTGTTTGGTCTCTTATCATTTGTCTTGATTGATCATCATGATTGTTTAAAGGTCGAAAGATACAATTGTGTTGGTTATATTATGAATCGTCTGTCTATAACGAGTCATTGCTATTCTTGTGAGAATTGGATATAAAACATATGATAACCTCGACTATAACATGTTTAAGGACTAGTCTTATGTCTAACGACTTGACTAGAGGAAATGCATACTTGATACTTCATGCTTGGACCATACTTTATGCACTTTATGTATCTAGGATCAAAGGCCGAAAGGAGATTCTTTTACATCAAGTAGATATACTAGTTTACATGATCACCAATCATGCTTTACTTCTATGCTTTGTCCATGTACTTTCTATGATGCTTGTGCTTGTTTATTCCATGTGCTCAGCCTTGAACAAATATACTTTTAATATAATTTGGCAACACATTTCAAAAATCTTAAATCCAACAAAATCGGTTTTAATGATAAGTGACAATCATTGGAATCTAATTTTGTTACTCTTAACTAACAACAGAAACAATTACCTCTCTTGGGACGACCTGGTCTTGCCTCAAACCTTTACTATAAACGGGGGTTATACTTTTACCCATGTGTTTTGTGTATTAAGGAATCGGTGAAACTAGTCTAAAATTTAAAGCTTTCGAAACACATCAGGATCTATGCTCCAAATAAGTGGTGGATGATATAGGTTGGAATGGTGGTAGAGAATGGTTAAGGAGGCAAATGCATGAAGTGGTCAATGGTATCAACAAGAGCGTGGAATGAGATGGTTTTAAACAGTGTCGGAGGGGGCGACGGCTAACGATGGAGGATTAGGTGGTCGGAGTTGTTAGAAACGGTGAGGTGTTAAGTAGACCACGGTGTGTGCAGTGGTACCGGTGGATGATATGGGTTGAAAATGATGATAAAAACTTAGGAGTGTTGTGACTTATGTGTTATGTTGCACGAAAACGCCGTCAGGGTGCCGTCTCCTATACCGGAAACGGGAAACGGCTATAAACGCCTGGAAATGCGCCGGAAACGTTTCCGAAAAAAAGAAAACATTTCATGCTGACTGGAAACACGAAATGTTGAGCGGGAAACGTTTGGGAAACATTTCTAGGTCTTTTAAACGCGTTTATGGGCATTCAAAAGTAATTTTCTGGCGTCTATTATCATTGTTGGTTGGCTGGTTGCAGAGATTGTTGGTGAAGAAGAAGGCATCGGATGAGCAAGAAGGTGAAGAACAAGTAATAAACAAAGAGAGAGAAAATGTTTTTACTTTTTAGGGACTAAATAAAAAAATATATCATATTCCCAATGTAAACAATGTCCCTTTGTTTACTGCTTGTACTTTGGTTTTTTATTTTCTTATTATTTCTTCTTCATATACTGATAAATAGTTTCAGTCTTATTGATGTAAGTTTTGTTTGTAGTCATGCTATGTATATAGTGACACTCAAACTTTATTATATATACAATTTAATCTTTTGAACAATTTATACAGATATGCAAAATAACAAAAAACAATTCAAATAAACAATTTATACATGAACAAACATTGTTCTGTATTCACCTTGATGTTGGATGTTTGATGTTTATTCTTTTATTAATAATTATATATAAACATTTAAAATACACAAACGTTTCTGGCCGTACCCATTTCTTGAATTTTCAGACATTGGCGTTTCTAAGTACCTGTTTCCGCATCTGTCTCCATGCAACATACCTTGTGTGTAACGTGTATGAGAAATGGGAATACAAGGTATTTACGTTTATGTGTCTGAATGTGGTGTAAAAAGGAAATGCCATTTTTTTTTCAGTAACCATCAATTTTGGTTTTTATTTTGTTTAGTGATTATATTAACTAAGTATTAAATTAGATAGAGAAACTTCCTTTTTTTTTTTTTTTTTTTTTTTTTTTTTNTTTTTCTTTTCTTTTGATGTGAAATTGAGAAATTGAATAAGTGATCTTCTTTAATAATTACCTAAGATAACTTATTTTTAAGTCAAATGATACATCGTAGGGAGTATATTCTAAGACATTAATGTTCTAAAACATTTACTTAAATTCATTTTGTACTAGCAGGGTACCCGTGCGTTGGGCGGCGGGTACCCTGAAATAATTTTTTTTTTGATAAATCATGTATTTTAGTTTATTATGTTCTTTTTGAGAATAAATTTACGGATATCAAGAATTTCGTTTAGCCCGTGCCCGTTCGGGCTCAAGCCCGCTTGGCCTCGCGCCCATTCGGGCTCAAGCCCATAACACTGCACATTACTATCTATGTGTTTTTAGTTTTATATTGTACGTGTTTATTTATTACTTTAGCAATTTGTGCATATCGCAACCTTTGGAATTTAAATTTGGTTTTCAATTCGGTTCAACATAACTTAAATTCGGTTTTTGATTTTACAAAAGAAAAAAATTAACCGAACTAACCGAATCAAATAAATCAAAAAACCCAATAATCGAACTGATAAATACCTCAAAATAACACACTCTTTATCTAAATCATATACAAAATTCGGCCCAACCAAGTAAGTGATAATCGGCCCACTTGTACTACCCTTATTAACTCTAACCCTAAACCTAAATCATTTCAGTTTCCCAAACACCATTTTCATCTCACACAACCTCAAACACCATCCACAAACCTGTCATTTCTGCTAAATCCGAATCACAAGCACTAATCAAAAACATTATTTCTTTTATCACTTACACAAAAGATAATCCACAAAACCCTTTTTGTTTCTTGATAACCAACTCTCATAAAAACACAAATCGAAATAGCTCTTTTGCTTGTCTCCTTTGGTGGTAACCGAAACTCAAAACACCCATTAGTTTTTGTTTTGAGTTTTATATAAGTCACAGGTAAGTTTTGGGTTATCTTAGTTTGCTTAAAGTTTTCTCAAGTAATATTTATTCTAGATCTTGTGTGCTAATTTGAGCTTAATATTCGCAATTGTTTTTGTGTGCTTATTATTCTTCTTTTGCTCAAGTTTTGGGCTTTTTATTGTAGATCTTGCGCGTTAATCTGGCCACTCGAAACAACCTCGGGGAAGCGGATGTGCGTCGCTTGGAAGCCGAAAAGAGTTTCGAATGAACGACAAATAAATGGTTCTAGAAAAAGATATAAAGATGAGATGTTTAATGCAATGAAACAATTAATTGTTTTGTACATTGTGCTTAGGTAGTTGTACATGTCGGTGATGGGGTGTTTTAAATTGTGTATTAATTGTATATAAAACATAGTGTTTTTTTTAGTTTGGTTTGTGCTTTACATACTTGTGCTTTGTGTTTTATGACTTGTATTTACTTAAATTCAATATTCCGAATTAAAAAAAATCTGAAAATTAACTAACCATATTGATTTGCGGACTTGTTGCTGCAAATTAGTAGATCACGATCTACTGCAAAATCGATTAATTGATCTTGGGTTAATGGGGGTTTCTATATCATGTTTATGGATGCACAAAGATGATCTTCCATCTCCCTCAGTTCAGTGTTTAGGGTTGTGTTTGTTGATGTTGATAGATTTTGGTGGAACTATCCAGAATGGTGTGTGTGTGGGGGATAATGAGATGAGGCGTTTCATATGATATGCAGTGGAAATGTGTGAATGGGGAAGAAGGTTCTAGGGTTGTGTAGATGGGAGAAAATATCAAGGGGAAAAACGGAACAGAACGGATGAATATTAATGAATAGTGTGTAACAGTGTTTCAAACAGTGGACTTACGGGGAATCAGCCAATAGGATCGTGCATTTTGTAAAACGGAAATTTTGGGTTTTAGTATATAGTATAATAGCTCGATATTCCATAAACTTATTTAAATCTAAAATTCTCATCATCCATAAGTTATAATCACTCACCGGCTCTATTGTGGATGTCCCTGCGGGAAAGGGCTTATATGGTCCTGGCATATGGGTGTCCGAAGAAACGTATAATCCAAAAAACCCGCTCGCCGAAAATTCGAAAATTTTAGTTACATGATACCCGCCGCGGCCGCAACGCGCGGGTAACGTGCTATTTTTACATTAAAATCAAAAAAGATCACGGTATTCATTTTCACTTATTTTTCTTTTCTTTCCCAACTGAGGAAAATTCATAATTACCATTCCGGACAAAGATGGGGAAAACGGAAGATATTCATTCAGCAGCTCGATCAGGCGACATCGTTGCCGTACAAACAATCATTTCATCCAATCCGTTATCAGTTAACTCTCGAGATAAGCACTCACGCACACCGTATCCTTTTTTCATCTTTCAATTTTAATAACTCTAGGCTTTCTTTGCACTCTTTTATTGCCAAATTTCATACAAATTTAGCAGCTTGCTTAGGTATCCTTTTTCTGGATTTTATACTCTTGTTTTATGACTATATGGGATTAGCTGGTTTGTTAGTTTTACCAAAGGACTTTGAGCCCTAATTTGTAGTTACTACAGTACGCGAATGCCATTTGCCCTATGCATTTAGTTGTTTGTTTGCTTATTGGTTTTTTGCCTTGTTTTGAGCCACAATAAGCACTTTTGACCGTCGTCTGTGGATAAACAGTTCTGAAAAATTAAGGGGGTGTTTGTTTAAGCTTATATGTGGCTTATGTGCTTATTTGTGTTTCGGCTTATATTTCATAAGCCCCAATCTTCCGGCTTATTTTGAGACTTTGGGCTTATATAAGTTTATTATGGTATAACAAACTTATATAAGCCCATAAGTCTCGATATAAGCCGGAAAATTGGGGCTTATGAAATATAAGACGAAACATAAATAAGCTCATAAGCCCACATATAAGCTTAAACAAACACCCCCTTACACCCCTTAAAGAGGTTATTTGATCAGTTTATTGAGGTTGAAATTAATAAGGATTGATGTTATTGTTTCTATCTGGTTATCATAGTTGTCAAAAGCGAATGCGATTGCAAGGCGCAAAGACCCAAAATCTCGCCTAGGCGAGAGGCGCATAAAAAGTGCGGGCCCGAAAAAAAAAGCGCAGGGTTGCTATAAACTTTGATTTTGATTCATTTTGTGTTTCTGGTTAGATTCTAGGGTTGCAATAAGATTCACACTGCATTCTAACACTATCCCACTAACTTAATTGGATTAAAACACTCTAAATCAAAAAATCCCAAATCGTACCATGAACCCTAATTTCCAAAATCAAACCAAACGTGTTTCTGGGTATGATTGGATCCTTGTATCATGTTTATAACATGATTCCGACCAAAACCCACCCATTTAATCACACTCCTAGGCCCAAATCGTCGCTTTAAATGTCTGTGAGCCTGAGCCTAGGGTTTTGGGCGCTGTGGGTTCGCCTCGCCGTCGCCTAGGCGCACAAGGCGCTCGCCTTTGACAACACTGCTGGTTATTCATACTTTGCATCCTGGAAATCAATATTCCACTGTGAAAATGAGTTAATAACATCCGGTTCTTCTTTGAAAATCTTTAGGAATCATCTTACGTTTGTAAATATGAAGCGAGATATCAACCCAATTGTGACGGAAAGTTGGCTGTGATGCATTTAGGTTGTGCCTTGAGATTAACTATCTTCTTTTTTTTATGGACATATTTTTAACTTGGCAATGACCCGTTCTTTTCATTTTCTTTTCCTGTGCGTACAAAAACTATTTGTTTTATGGACATATTATTTATTTCACTCTCCTGCTGCACTCTACTACACATTTGTTTTTTTAAAATACTCTACTTAGCATTAGGTCAAAGTGTTAGTTTGTTCTCTCAAGTTTTTTCACGAAGAGCATTCTTATTTCTTCCCCTCAACGTCTCATTTGATATTTTTCTTAGAATTAGGATGAGGAAAGCTTTAATAGGAAAACATCATATGGTGAAAATAGAGTACAGGGTATTAATTTTTTCGAAATAAGGATAAGATGTTACGAGCATTAGGTTGTGCACTACCAAATCCAGGATTGGGCATGGCAAGTTGAAATTGAGGAACATTTAGTTTCTCATCAACACAAACTTACCCTGTTTTTACGAATTACCTAAATTGTTTTTGACACACTACCAATATGCATCAAATACACTGATACATCTAGAGCTTGGTTCAAGTAAGTTGTATCATCACCTCATTCACGATATGGTTCATGATACTCATTGTATGGGTTGTGCCATTCTTGCCGTCATAAACCGCAATCTAACTATCTAGAAGGTTATCATTCACCTGAACTCCTCCTACACTACCCATTTGTATCAAACGATCTCTGACCTGGTATTTTCTATGCCTTGAAGTAACCTTATGAATATTTCTTATATCGAGATAATTGATTGAAATTTTTTCCGGAAAACATCACAAAGAGTGAGGCGTGCAACTTGTCAAGACAAATGATGTAAAGCATTTTCTTTCTTCTTCTAAAACCACCTAATACCACAAAATAGGTGGGCCTATATATTGTATCTGGACCAATTTTTAAGTCTAAGTTTCAAGAAAAATTGCAATTGAAGTATAATATTTGTTATATTATATTTTTTGATTATTAGTTGCATAACACACGGGGAACTGTGAGTAAAGAATCGAGTCCAAAACGCATTTATATATGTTAGGGTAGATTTTATTACATTGTTGAAATGTATCAAATAAGAGCTGCCAAAATTAGCCAAGCATAGGTAAATGTGTATTTAACTTGAATTCTTTACTTGTACTGTCGGTGTATTAGGCGGTTTGTAATTAAAAATATCTTATATTAGATTTGCAGTTTTCTATTTAAACATAGCCTTATAAATGAGAGCATGTTCAATATAGAGGCGAAGGCTCATCTGGTTTTAGGGCGTTCGGTATGGGAGTTACCAATTAATGGTTTTAGGACAAACAAAAAGACATGTGTTGTGTCATTTGCGTCAATGTTGATTGCCTGCCAGAATATTTGTTATGCTTTTTCATATTTGTTATGTTTTCCTTCAGAATTTTCTTTTCACGTCAGTAGTTTAAAACGATAATATGGCGACTTCAAGGCCGAATAATGAGCACGTTAGAGATCGTTTGATACAATCAGCTTGTGAAGGAGGAGTTAGAGAGAAGAATAATCTTCTAGATAGTTGGATTTTGGAATATGACACAAGAGTGGCATACCTAATAAGTAAACTATCATGGACGATATACTAGAATGAAACAATGATACAATTCCATCTTTTGATGTATCGATAGCTTACACCAAGTCGGTCCTCTCTCTCTCTCTCTCTCTTTTCCTCTCGATCTCGACTTGTCACACATAACCACAAAGTCCATCGACTTTGCGGCTTGGTACACGAGCAATTGATTTTTAATTGCTTAGGCTACTGAAAAACATTAGTCACAGTGAGAGTTAGTTGACCAGAGTACAATTCTTCTATGCATGTTTTGAAGAATTATCTTCCATATGTAAGTATGAAGGGGGATGATGGGTCACTTTGATAGAAATTTGGTTGTGATGCATCTTGGTCATGACTTTAGATCAATCTTTATATTGAATTTGTTGATGGCCTTCTCTTTTTCATTTTCTTTTGTACAGAACCTTCTTCTTAAACCATGCATTTAAGTTAATTGTTTTGCTCTTCCTGTTGCATTTAAGGTTTTAGTTTCTTTTCTTCTGTTTGGTGGTGTCTTATGATGATGTAGTCTTTATCTTCCCCCTCTTCATTTGACTATGTTTTTGGAATAGCAAAGAGAAATGAGCTGACTGGAAACCTTTTTGCTGATGATATACTTGATAGTAACTTTCTTTTCAATTAAGAAATGAATTCAATAGCTTATATGAAGGTGTTAAAATGAGAAAAAAGTTCTCTATTAAATCTACTTGTTTGCTTGCTTGATTAAAGTTTTCTAAGTTGAGGTAACCGTCTGCACACTTATACTTGTTGCTTAGTAACTTGTATTCTCTGTTTGTGACTGAGGCAATGCAATTAACAATGGTCCAAAGTATATGGTGAAAGGAGGTGCAAATTATGGTAATATTCTGTTTTTAATTGTTTTAAGGAGCCTTAGATGTTGTATTTTAACATGTACATTTGTGCTCTGTCCCAGCAGTATTCTTAATTCAAACAGAGTATGATAAGGGACTTTCAAACAGAGTATAATAAGGGACTGTTATGTCATGGGAGGACTTCCTTTCCCATTATTTTAGTCAAACCATGGAAGGATAGACATGACATTATATTGCAATGCATTGCATCAGGATACATTTGATAGAAGACACTTTTCATGAGATCAATTTCAGCGTAAACATAAAATTTACCTAGAAGACTCTTATGAAGAAAAAATTATCAGTGTTCAGTTTGCTTAAGTGTCCCTTTACTCGCTTGAATATTTGTATCTACTTGAGCTGACAATTTCGACCTATTTACTTATGAGTGCACATTTTATCTCTATCTGTCAACAGCTCAAATGGTAGAAAGTTGTCCAAACTGTATTTTTAAAGCAAATTTCCTAGGATACATCGTTTTAGTAAAAAAAAAAAAAAAAAAATTAGCTTATTATTCAAATAAGACAACAGGCGTCATCATATTTGACACTACATATTATTATTTTTAAATTGGACAAAAAGTGTTTTGGGTCAATGAGGCCTGAATCAAAAAGTACCCATTTGTCCTATTACGCACCCCACCCTGACTCAACGTACTGCCATCTCTATATGAAAATTGTTTAGGATAGCTTGACTATGTTATGCGTTTCACTCACATTTGCAGCTTGTTATTTCCTTGATTTGACGGGTACTAAACCCTAGACTACATTTAGCAGCATGGGCTGGACAGGCACAGGTGGTGAATATCCTCTGCAAAAACAAAGCAGATGTTGGTGCAGCTGCCATGGATGACATGGGTGCAATTCACTTTGCTGCTCAAAAAGGTCACTTGGAAGTCGTTCGAACACTTGTATCATCTGGGATCTCTGTAAAATCCACAAACCGCAAGGGCATGACTCCACTTCACTATGCTGTGCAGGGATCCTACCTTGATCTCATCAAATATCTGGTTAAAAAAGGTGCAAACATAAGTATAAAAAACAAAGCTGGTAAGAGCCCTCTGGATCTTGCAAGCACTGATGAGATCCGTTCATTGTTAAATTGTCCAAGTGAATCGAAAGAAACAGATAAGACTGAAACTGAATCAAAGACTGAAGACGATCAGGCAAAAGCTGTTTCTGAAAGTGAACTGAAAGTGGTTTCTGAGGGTCAAACAAAGGCTTCTGAAAACGAAGACGATGAAAAAGAGAAAGATGAGTCAAACAAGCGGAAGGTTGAAGATGATGTTAACATTGTAGAAGCAAAGAAGAAAAAAGTTGCTCTTAATCATCTTTTAACATCAGATGACACACTAGAAGAGGAGTATTAAATTTGTTTTTGAGGGTGATGGTAGTATGTAGACTGTATACACAATGTGACGGAGAAATATGGCCAAAACTTTGATTTCTGAGGGTGTCAGTGGTACTGTAATAGTTAAATTGCTGTTTTATTGAATTTAACTTGTCTATTACTATTAGGACTCAAATCCAGATACAGAGGTAGTTTGTATGGTTGGATGGCGCCATGGTGGAGTATTAGTCTAATCATTTTAAAGGGAGTGTTTGACTGTTGCTGTTTGGGATACATCTTTGTTTGGTTTTAGCTGTATTTCATCATTAACGGCATATATGATTAGAACATTGCATGTGAAAGATTTAGGCTCGAATCACGTTTGTGAGGTGAATTGGGGCGGGTGTAGGGTGGGGCGGCATCCCATCCCGGATTACCAAAACCCGTCCCGAAACCGCTTCCACCTTGTACCCAATACAAATCTCTGTTAGAGCTCGAACCTAAGACCCCCTCATCCAAAAAGTTCGGGTTTATGGTTTTCCATCGAGTTCTTTTTGCCATCGCTGATAGAGTTCTTTAAACTGCAATCCATTTTTCTAGCCACTTTTAAAATTTGGAGATTGTTTATCACCAATTTTAATTCAAAATTCGCCTCAAATCTTAAGGTAGATGAAGGGATTAGGACGGAGGAGTAGGTGTAAGTGAGAGTTGAGTGGTGAAGTGATTAAGAGGAAAGATTTTTATTCGGAAAGATGTGTGTCAACATTTAGTTGGTTGCACCTCTAACAAATATAACATTCATGGTATAAACATACATTTTAGGCATGCCGACTCATATTTTTGTTAATTCAATATATTATTGTTAGCTCCAACAAAATGTGAGAAGTTTCAAATTCATCAACCATCCGATTTGTGTGTGTTTATAAATTTGTTCAAACTCCGTGAATTAGTAAGCCGAAATGTCGTTGAAAAATAAAAATTCTTAGAGCTTTACTTTAACTTTGTTTATTATTATGACGTGTAACTTCATAACTAAATCCAACGTGTCACCATATAATTGGCCACAACACATCACTCTCTTGCAAAGTTAAAACCCCCTTATAACTGTTTTAAACACATCGGTCAACTTTCAACCAACCGGAGAGACTAGAGAAACCACATCAATCACCAATGGCAGTTCGCAGACGAGGCCCACCGTCCCCAACCACCGCGCCACCACCGCCAACCACCACCACCACCGCACAACCAACAACCGATCCACAAATCACTCCCCCAAACGCTACGAAAATAATAATATTCTCGCTAATAGCATTCGTTCCGTATCTATACTTGTTGTTTTATCATTATCGAATTGAAAATGAGTTGAGGAAATCGGTGTTGATTAATGCGGTGCTTAGTTTTGGTGGATTTTTGGTGACTTTGGTTATGATTCCTGTTGCTTCTAGATATGTTTTGAGACGGAATTTGTTTGGCTTTGATATTAATAAGAGGGGCACTCCTCAAGGTTTAATTAAAGTGTAAGGCATTTTTTTTNTTTTTTTTTTTAAATAATTCCGGTTAATTCGGCTTGTCGCAGCTAATGCACCGAATCCTATCAAAAATGGTGGATATAGCATTAAGTTAGTTAGTGCACAATATTACGTCTCGGATACTATTGGAACTCCGTAGTTAAGTGTGCTATTGTTATTACTTGAATGAAGGATACATGAAAAAGTTAGTACACGATATATGTCTTTAGTTTTATTGCGGTGGTTTGATTTACTAGGGGGGTGTTTGTTTAAGCTTATATGATTTCGGCTTATATTTCATAAGCCTCAATTTTTCTGGCTTATTTTGAGATTATGGGCTTATATAAGTTTATCATATCGTAATAAACTTATATAAGCCCACAAGTCTCAAAATAAGCCAGAAAATTGAGGCTTATGAAATATAAGCCGAAACACAAATAAGCTTATAAGCCACATATAATTGTGGACTCAATCCTATCACAACTTTGCAGTTACATACGTGCGCTGTTGTTGGCTGTTATATTGTATGTAGTTCTAATTTGACTTATTAGTTATATTGCGGTGATTCGAATTTTAATTTGGCCTGGACATTAATGCATCGGCCCTGTTAGAACTCTGTAGTTAGGTTACGTAGGAAAAAGTTTTGTTAGTGCAGAGTATGATGTTTTTAGGAGGTAAAACGATTGAGTCAACCAATGTGATTTTGTGAATGCATTTTTTGTATAATATATGAAACGATAAAGAATCTCTTTTAATTGTATTGTGGTTAAGTTAAGCTGTGATTGGGTGACATTATAATTTATGTAATTGCGGATCCACTGAAAAGTTTGTTAGTGTATGGTATAATGCTTTTAGTAAACAAAAAAATCGAGTGGTAGTTGAATTTTTTTCTCAAGAAGTGTAGTTTATCGTTTAGTTTTAAAATTAGATAATGCGAATGGTTAGATGTATTATAGTTCATGAGGATCTGGTTTGTATTTGTGATCACTATATGTTGTAGAGATATTGAGTTATGTTATGTGTGAGATTTGATTTTACTTGTTTTTTGATAGAAACATGCTCTAGGGTTATAGGATTGGATGATTATTGGAATAAATGATAGTGAAAGTAAGTTTACAATATTAGTTGCTCATTTTAGGCATGCTTAAAAAGTATAATACAGGTCAAGGGGGATCGTGAATGTTGGATATTGGAAGTTATAAGTGCTGTATATGGAATTATGGAGTAGAACAGTGTTAAAATGCTATATCAATTCTTTAGGCAAAGATACATGGAGCCCTATAAGAGTTGTCTTAAAGAGGATGATTGCATTTTTAATATCCTACATAATCTAGATCTTTATACTTGAGGAGAAAGTAGAAGATAAGAAAGGTATGCTGGATAGATGAAAAACACTTAACTTTTGTTAGTTGTGAATTCATATTACAAAAAATAAAATAAAATGGGAGCGTGTATGTATATGCTCCAAAGTTTCCCTGATAAGTTTATTGAGAGTTAAGGGTCATCACGGATAACCTCTTCGCAGAATCAGGTAAAGTCACAAACCAACATTTGCTAACTGTCAGTCCTTTCTCCATGTCAACTTATGCATTTACTGTACTTAGATGGTTATAATATCAACATTTTGTGTTGCACACACATCATTACTTGAACAAGCTACACGCATTGTGGATAGTATTACACTTCCATTGCCTTGTTCTTCAAGGGTTTTTTTTTTTTTTTTTTTTTNATATAACAAAGTGCTGGACTATCAAACATCTTGTGGTCCTGTGTTTTTGTACTTGATATTCTTCTTTTATTCCATCGGAGTCTTTTTTACTCCCCTCAAAGCCCTCTGTACATTTTATTTTATTATCTATCATATTACACTACTTATAAGCTATATTTGCCATTATGCGTTCAAGTTTAGTTGGGTTGAAAAAGATGCAACTATAAAATAACAGTCGATAGCACTCTATACTATACTATACTACACTACACTACACTACACCGCCAACCATCAATGTTTAGAGTCTCAGTTAGCATTTTGACATCCTGAATCATAGGCGATGTCTGCTCACAATTTAAAAGCCAAGCATGAGCCTTATATGATGCGTGAAACTGGCATCGGACAGGGGGACCATAAGACTCAGCAGAACATAAGATCCGGCCAGTTATTCCATCTACATTAACCATTCTATACTTGGTAATTCAAGTACCTATGTATATGTATCTAGGGGTGTGGACTAATTCAAGCATCTGGCCATCTCCAATTAGAAGCACAGTTAAGACAATAGAGCAGCATAAACAGAATAACACCAAAAGCACTATTCTTTTCCTGCTTTGTGCCTTTTTGGCTAGCAGGCACGGACAGTTTTACCCTTTATTGTGAGGGAGTGCAGCTCTTTGAGGGATGAAGTAGTATGTTCACATTGTTTGCTATGAATGTATTCCAAACCGGTTGACCACATATACAGTGGAATGCGGGAATGGTGATAAATAGGGGAACTTTGGTCTTTCTATACGAAAGGGAAAAATAAAGAAACTTTGGGTTTTTTTTCCTGCAAGTTATACATAGAGTTGAGACGGAGCAACAAAATCTATTTACTCGATAACTAAGTAATGTAAAGCAATAATAGCTCTTTTGCACTTCTCTTTTTACAGGTATATCTAATGATGAATTATGAGACATTTACGTATTTTTTCATTTTCGTTTCTAGACTTGTTCTAGACTTGCACACACCTTACTAAATATAAGTGCACCCTTGTATCCTTAACCTTTTTACAATATTTCTGCGTCTAACATCTAATTATCCTCCATACACATCCTTGCAACGTAGTTTCTTTGTGACAGGCAAATCCTAAAGTGTGTGATATTGATCACAGTGAGCATTTAAAACTATGGTATTGGTGAAATCTTCCTAAAAGATATAAAACTGGACTAATATAATATCACCTGAGAGGAATGAAACTTGTAATGCATATATATACTGTAAAACTCCAAACCCTAATCTTGGTTGCACCATTTTGATTTCGCTTTTGCATTATTAATTCATCACTAAATAGTTAAACTGTATAATTTTAAAGACTGATTGGAGCGACACAGGTGATTTAAGCAAGAGATTACTGACCAGCCATTTGACTTTACTAATATAGACTGCTTAAGTTCTGATATATCTTGCAGGCCTGAATCCCTTGGTATCGTTGTTGGCATTGTTTTTTTGGTTGTGGCGATATTATTTCAGTATTTCAATTTCACAGCAGATTCAATGGTATGTTCACCTCTTCTGAATGTTGCACTTGACTTTTGTCCTTTCCTATTCCCTAAATTTCATTTTACGCCTCGTAAGAATATTAGATGTAGTCCAAACAATGATACACCACATCTTTCCTAATGTTTATTTTCGATAAATAGGCGCTAACTGGTTAGTTTATGCCCTTGCAGTGGCTTGTGGAGTATAATGCAGCTTTAGCATCTGTGTGCTTCATGATTTTGCTTGGGTTTGTTGATGATGTCTTGGATATTCCTTGGAGAGTGTGAGTTTTCCACTTCTTAAACATCATACAAAGTCTATTGTTAGATCTCTAATTGCTTTTAAATTTGCTTGTGAAGGCAGGAAACTAGTATTGCCATCAATTGCTGCTCTTCCTCTTTTGATGGCCTATGCTGGACATACAACTATTATGATACCAAAGCCCCTTGTACAATATATTGGAACAGAAATCTTGGATTTAGGTAATTGTGGAGTAGCGGTTGTTTAAACATGTCTCTATCACCTTTGGACAAATAAGTT
Organism: Artemisia annua; assembly: GCA_014162995.1. NCBI lineage: Eukaryota > Viridiplantae > Streptophyta > Magnoliopsida > Asterales > Asteraceae > Artemisia > Artemisia annua. The sequence goes on from LBNU01021942.1 coordinate 155,793, forward strand.
GCAAAAAATATTACAACATCACCTTCTGTCACTCATGCCATCATTCATACATCCTCGTATATTATGTTTCTGTAACTCGTTTGTAGAGGTGGCAATTTCAGTCTTGACTTATAAATGGGTTGTTTTAGCGTCTAGTCAAAGAGGTCAAGGGTTCGAACCTCACTAGGTACACATTTGGGGGTTAGGGAAGGGCCGGAAACGGTCATGAGGATACCCCCGGTTAGGCCGCGTACATCTGAGTCAAAAAGACTCGCCCTCACCGTGTAACCTAAACAGGGAAAACCTCATCCGTTTACCCGTTTACTAGAATACTTCCATTTTTTGGGATCCCAAAGAGTTTGTTTTGGGATAATCACTTCTACTACCTTTGAGTATTTAATTTCAAAATGCACATCCCTATGTTTCTCAGTTGTATACAGATATATAATTTGATTACGACCCGTCGCTAGTTGTACTTGAGATCCTTCTTTCTTACTTTGTTAAACATGGGTACTAAATAGGATGGATCTATAAGCTATATATGGGGCTCTTGGCTGTCTTTTGCACAAACTCGATCAACATCCATGCTGGTATCAACGGCCTTGAAGTCGGGCAGACTGTTGTTATAGCATTTGCAGTAAGCTTCAAATCCTAAAGAAACAACATAATTTGCTTGATTTCTTATGTCAAAACAAAGAGAGCAGACAATCAGGATTAAATCTGACTTATAATGGCGATGTGCAGATTCTGATTCACAATATTATGCAAATTGGTGTGTCCACTAATCCAGAAACTAAGCAGGCTCATGCATTCTCCATATACCTTGTCCAACCTTTGATTGCGACTTCATTGGGGTTACTTTCTTACAATTGGTACTAATACTGTTCACTGATTCCGTTTTTTATTTGTATTTGGTTTTCTGTGTCATCTGTTAATGCTAAAGTGTCACCTATTGTATTGTAGGTACCCGTCTTCTGTTTTTGTTGGTGACACATATACTTACTTTGCGGGAATGACAATGGCAGTTGTTGGCATTTTAGGCCACTATAGGTTCGTTAGCTAAAAAAATATAGCTTGTGTAGTTGTATGTTTTTGAAAGTCAAAATATAGCTTGTGTTGTGGCCGGTGATAACTTCACATGGTTGTCATTGGCTTGTAAAAACATTGTCTTAAACCCTCTTGGCAAAAACATTGTCTCTGACAACTATTATAATTTTCCTTATTAATATGTTGTCCTCTACATTTCCTTTGACAGTGAGACGCTCCTAATATTCTTCCTTCCGCAAATTATAAACTTCCTATTATCAGTTCCTCAGGTCTCATCTCTCTTCTTTACTATCTCTTCCCAACTTCATATGGCCGAGAGCAAATGTTGGATTATTATGACTAACGTGTTTACTTTTTATAATAGCTTGCTGGTATCATTCCCTGTCCACGTCACCGTCTACCAAAGTAAGTCAAGAGGATTATTTATTTATTTATTTATTTATTTGTTGGTCTACTTGTTTTCAGTTTGACATATATTTTGTTATCACCAGGTACGACCCTCAGACTGGACTACTGACTGGAACAAAAGACGGTACACTTGTGAATGTTTCCTTGAGAATATTTGGTCGGAGAACTGAAAAGTCCCTATGCATCATACTACTAATTCTTCAGGTAAAATATTTTGTCCTCTTTATATATATTCCTAAGCTATAACAGTATGGTTGGGTGATGGGTCATTTTTGCTACAGATTACAATCGTCCAGTTTGGGTTGGCCTGCTAATATATTTTTCTCCAAATATTGGAATATGGATAATAATTCGTTAAGTATAATTACAAAATAACATTATTACACTAATGCTGTACTTAAAATGAAACGATTTAGGACATATGCGTTAAATAGACTTTGGGGGACTTTCCACCCACTCAACCTGTATGACCCTTTTCCCTTTAGCTAATTTTTTTATAATTTATCCCATGTGACCTGTTTGAGATACTGAGATACACCACAATCAGAATGACCCATTTGCAGGTAAGGTGGGTTAAAACTGCTACCTACGTAAAAAAGGGAGCTACAATGTGAAAGTCCCTTTCACTTATCACAGATTAATCTATATCCTCTTACTAATGGACTTAAATGTACTGTTTTCTGAATCTTATACTAATTGTAGTTCTCGAAAGTTATATGTTTTTCTTAGGCCTTTATCCTTCGTGGGTAGCTTGGTGTTTAACCTTGATATGAAATTTCTTGCTTAATCAATCGGTACAAATTCTTGTAACCTGTTCAAGTGGGTTCACATGCCAAACATCTAATAAGCTCATGCCCATGATGTTTCAAATGTCGGATCCTCTGAACAATTCCTTGATTTAAACCTGGCAATTGTCCACCTTATTAGACATGAAAGATAGAATGGATTTGACTTTTGGGCATTGAATGAATTATTATTACTTTTATGCATAGAAAATGATATTACTGTGCTAAATATATGACTACTAGCACACAAACATGTTGATTGTTGGAGATAAAAAAAACCTAAAATTTTCACATTTTACAAGTAAATTTGAGTTACTAATTTTAGCAACTTGCATGTGACAGGCACTTGGTTGTTGCTTCTGTTTTTTTCTGAGGTGGATCCTCACCGGTTGGTACAAGTGAGGCCATAGCGACTTAGATTATGACGTTCTGGGGTTTTTTTTTTTTTTCATTAATGTTCAAGATAGGGCTACATGAGGAGGTGTTGTATCATATGACTAGTAAAATTATCCAACAGTAGAAGAACCAGTATCATTGATTTTCTAAGTAATTGGATTCAAGATGTCGCTCAATATGTAGAGAAATCAAATTGTATTTGATCAAAGTCGCGTGTTATAGTCTAAACCAAGCTAAACAAAATTTACAAATTTTGTTTCTACGCCATCCTTTCTTTGTAATGTTTTGGGAAGTCGGTTTCTTTAGTTGTTTACTTTGTTCTGATACATCTTGTTGTCCAAGCATATAAGTGACCTTAAGCAAAGCTCAAACTTGATTTGACAGCTCGGCTTGTGAATTGAGGAAGATCGGAGCTCAATTTGTGAGCTCGAAAATGATCATTATAAACCGTGCTCGAGTTATATTCGAGGTCACAAAACTCTGATAAAGTTCTGACTTATTTAGTCCCAAGTGAGTATTGTTTCAGAATTTGTTCAAGGTTGTTCTGTGTTGTGTTTTGTTGTATGCTCCACTATGTCTGACTAATCAATCTGAGTTATGGACCAACAAGAAAATGTGAGGGAGTTGATCCTTTTAGGATTTGTGAAGTTCAATATACCTCGATGATCCTAACAAAGGTATAGAGGTGGCAAAAGGGGCGGGCCGGGCGGGCACGGGCACCGGGCTAAACGGGCACGGGCCAAACGAGCGCATGTTATACAAATCGCTTTAAAAAAATACCCAAAACGATGAAATAAATTCCTCAAACGTAACACCTTATTTATATTTAAAAAATTAAATATATTACATTTATAAGTTTTTCTTTAAAAACAATTGTAATATTTCTCCAATTGACAGAAAATATGTGCCTGTTTGTGGCCATCTAACTTTTAGATGGCAATATAGGCCCATTTCAAAAAAAAAAAAAAAAAGAAGGCGGCTAATGGTGCCCAATCTTTTACAAATTTGCCAAAATTAGCCCATTGTTTTGATTTTGGCACAATTGCCACCCTATACATGATTACATGGTCTTGTTATTTCAAGGTCGATCTCTTGTGCTTACAAATTATCTTGAAAGTTATTAGCTACATATTTTATTTGCTTATGGGGAGGGCACCTCTCGAACATTGCTTTTTGTAAAAATATTATTCTTGTTGTTTATCGACGTACTCAAGAAAGCATAAGGTGTATACCATGTAAAAGGAGGCTACTGTGTATCGATATATGAACCTGGTAATATTATGGAAAAGCAAGGGGGAAGATTCGGGATAGTGGACTGAAGTCGAGGATATTGAGATAACATGACACGATATATGGGCTAACCCGAATCGTGCTGGTGGAGGGGCAAATGATGCAAGTCTTTATGATATGATAGATTATGATGGTTATGTTGGCGATTATTGGGCTTTTCGTGTAGCAGGGTAAAGATAATCAATAACCGGATATCTCACTGAATCGTGGTATCACTTTCCAAAAGTAATTATTCGACCCTTATTGCCTGGGTTACACGAATATCACTTTGGGATAGACGAGAGTATGTTCTTCGATACTGGCAATATACAAGAACCGTTCGCTAAAGAGTATTTAGTGTTCGACTATTTCTCACGTATCTATTTCTCTTATCAAGGACACCCCGAGAAGAAAAGATTTAAGCTGAGAAAATTTGTCTGTCTGTAATTCATATGAATATGAAATGTTCTATTTATATAGAAACTAGAAAGGAATATTCTTAGAATATGCTGAGGCATATTCTTAGAATATCTTTAGATATCTATCTAAAGAGAATATTCCTAGAATATGCCGAAGCATATTCAAGGAATATTCTTTAGATAAAATCTAAAAGCATNTTAGATAAAATCTAAACAGCATATTCCAAAGAATATTCTTTAGATAAAATCTAAATAGCATATTCCAAGGAATATTCTTTAGAGAAAATCTAAACAGCATATTCCAAGGAATATTCTTTAGATATTATCTAAAAAGAATATTCCTAGAATATTCTTAATTAAAGAATATTCTAATATAAAATTAAAGAGAATATTCCAAGAATATTCTTAGTCAAAGAATATTCTAATATTCTCTACCATTTAATTATTGTCAAAACATCTTTTGGGTCCGGGATGTCATTCACTTGATGGGTGTACACTCCGTACCTCCAAACCCATTTCCAAGTATCATGACTATATCCCTCAATTACACTAAATTACTAACAAGGCATCGAGAGCTAAATTATGTTTCACAAAGATTAAAAAGTTAAGAATCATATTAATTTTCAAAAGGTTTTTTAGAAGATTGTTATGGGAGATGAAGACATAATACTAATCTAAAGACAAACAATCCATATACAATTTGGTATATAACTTAGCAACATTTCTGTCTTTAACCCATGTGGGATTTAATGTTACAATGGTGTTCATAAAAATATACGTTTGTATCTAAATTGCATGTTGACGGCTATAAAGATAATCTACAATATGGCACATCGACTTATGAGGAGAATGGTTCACATAGTAGGCCATGTATATAATGATGTGTTGAATCTGATTTACTTTGAAACCATGTCATTGAAAAAAATAGTTAGCAAAATATTAATCTCAGCACTGATAAGCATCTCCAAAAAGACAAAAAGAAAAAAATAAAAATAAATAAACCAACTATCAAATAGACAACTTAAGCATTGTAGCTTGTCACAGCTCTGTTTTTGGTACTCAACCAGTATAGGAGGTTGGAAAGTGTTCTTATTTCATGTCTTCACGATTACATAATGGCATCAATCATCAAATGCAAAACATTTAAGATGTTTTGGAACGACTTGATGTTGGGCTAAAGTCGTGCGGTGGCTATTAGCATGTAGAAGGCCTTTAAAAGAGGATCATGAGATTTGGCTACCTGACTATGATGGCACCGATAACCAAATTGCTCCAATACTTCCACTTTCTTTATAAGCAATCACATGTATTGTATGTTATGTATGACTCAGAAATAAAATTCTCACATATTTAAGTAATTTAACCACTCAAACCACCTCCGAAAAAGATGACAGGCAATGCTTTCAGACATTGTTATCTAGTTTTTAGTTTCAGAAACAAGTAGCAATCCTAGTTTAGAGTACAACTGTTGTTGATAGTCCAATAACAAAAGCTGAATTATGTTGTAAAATTCAATGTAATCAAAAGAGGTTCGCTAAACAAAAGAAGCAAAATAACTGAAGAAAATAAAAGCGACCAAAAAGGAGCCTACAAAACTAAAACTAGACATGGTACATTGCAACATGTACCAACATTATTCCAAAATCTGTAGTACCCCCAAAACCTTGTGTACCAAAAGATTTGCATTATTCAAAAACTCAAAGAAAACCAACACATTCCAAGCCTGGTAGAATCGGGTCACCATTCACATGTTGAATATTTAGGCTTCAACGGATGCAATGTGGCGAATCAAGTCAATCACACGGGAGCTGCAAAAACAAATTATATTGTAAGTGACACAAATAAAAAGAGATCATACTCATGATGACAGTGAACAATTTTATAGACAAACTAAAAAATTTAATGTAAGAAAAGAGGGAAAGAAAGTGCAATATTACCTGTATCCCCATTCGTTGTCGTACCACGAGACAAGTTTCACGAAGTTGTCATTCAAAGCAATCCCGGCCTTGGCATCAAAGATGCTTGACCTACTGTCACCAATAAAGTCAGTGGATACAACATCATCTTCAGCATATCCCAAAATGCCCTTGAGGTTGCCTTCGGATTCCTCCCTGTAATACAAAAACACCCATTATTACAATTTACAAAATAACATCATGAATTGAATACAAAATGCTGTATAATAGTCCGAACTTACTTGATAGCAGCCTTGATCTGCTCATAAGTAGCCTTCTTCTCAAGTCTCACAGTCAAGTCAACAACTGAGACATCAACAGTTGGTACACGGAAGGCCATTCCGGTCAATTTACCATTAAGAGCAGGCAAAACTTTGCCAACAGCCTATATGATCATGGAAAAATCGATGAGCTGAGGGAAATATAGGACTCTCTCAATAGAAACTAGAAATGGCAAGGTCAAAAGGGTTGTGGTTGAAATAGCGGACAGAAAATACAAACAGGTTAAAACTTGCCTACTAAGGCAAAAATTATTATCACAATAAAATTTTGAAATGTTTGAAAACTTTTGGGAGGTTTTATGTAATGGAAAAGAATTATAGACGAATCACATTTAACATAAATCGTTTGACGGTTAGAATTATTCGTTAAAGCTAATTATGTTTCGACCCTTTTGAGGTAAAACACAACCCAGATAGCCCCATGAATGAGTAAATGGGTCCAATTTAGAACCTCTAATAGGGAGTGAGGTAATTAGTCTAATGGCTATTTAACTACCTTGGCAGCTCCAGTGCTGCTGGGAATAATGTTGAAAGAAGCAGCTCTTCCACCTCTCCAGTCCTTCATGGATGGACCATCAACAGTCTTTTGGGTGGCTGAAAAAATACGTTCAATATAAAATTTAATATATTCTACATATTTACACATCAATGAACGATTTACTGAACACCAATGAAACGCTACATACCAGTCATGGCATGGACAGTTGTCATAAGACCCTCAACGATGCCAAACTTGTCATTAATAACCTGAAAATATACAAAGCGGAAAGGAATCACCAAAAACATAATATTATCTTTCAATGATGTTAAAATTTAAAAAATGAACTATGCTAATACCTTAGCTAGAGGAGCAAGGCAGTTGGTTGTGCAACTAGCATTTGAAACAATGTTAAGGTCAGCTGTGTATTCCTTCTCATTGACACCCATAACAAACATGGGAGCATCCTTGCTAGGAGCAGAGATGACGACCTTCTTGGCACCACCCTGATCATACAAAACCAAGTCATGTCAACGCATATTGTTTCACCACATAAACAGGTAGACATGACTTTAAATCCCAGCAGCAATATAGGAAGCAGAAATCAAACCAGACCTTCAAGTGGGCAGCAGCTTTGTCCTTGTCTGTGAAGACTCCAGTGGACTCGACCACAAAGTCAGCTCCAGCTGCACCCCATGGGATCTCTTCTGGGTTCCTGAAGCCAAAAACACTGACTGGCTTGTCACCGAAGAGAAGGGTTTTCTCGTCCTTGACCTTAAGTTCATGATGTTTCCATTGGCCATGAACAGTGTCGTACTTGAACATGTATGTCTGCACGAAAACTAACTTGTCAACATTTGCAGGATAATGAAAACCAAACACTCAATCCCAAGTTGTAACATAACGCCTGATTTCAGTACTGTCATCACATCAACCAAATACAACTCTCACAAGTGAACTCAAACGAAAATTACTTAAACTAAGGGACATTCAAAACAAAACATTTAAATGAAATTTAGAGTTTGAAACCAAACACGAGTGGTTCCATAAACTGATATCAAGGCATCAAGCGATGAACTCTTACTATATCTAAACTACTAGCAGCTTAATTTTAATTGTCGATTCAGACATATAACAACAAATTTTAAAATTTTGTAGCATGTAAAAGTATAAAACCACACACACACAGTAAAGTGTAAACTGTAGAGAAACTTCAAAAATAAGTATGTAGCTACCTAAACAATTTACTAGATCCCAAACAAAATCACATAACAAGTTTATAAAAACACGGGCAGAGAGAGCGAGTATGATACCATGTAATCAGTAGAGATAAAGGGATCATTAACAGCAACAAGCTCGATATCATCTCTCTGTAGAGCAACTCGAGCCACTAACCTTCCAATCCTTCCAAATCCTACATCATTCACATCCACATTCTCAACAACCATAACATAACAAACTATAAAAATAACAACAATAATATCAACAACAAAGTAAAAAATTTACCGTTAATTCCGATCTTAATCTTCTTATCAGTTGCTGCAAAATAAAATAAATAAACATGAATAAGAAAAGTTAGATAGTGAATTCATGAATTTAACGAAATTGAAGAAGAAGATATTTATTTACCCATTGCGATTGAGTTTTACTGTGTGTGTTTGAGAATTGAGATTGTGAGGAGAGTGTTTTTTTTTTTGTAATGAAAAGTGATTGGGAGGATTGGTGTTTATATAGTAATAGGCGGATGGTTTCCAGATGGAAAGGTGACGTCATTTTATTTTATTTCTTTCTTGAACAAAAAGAAACTGTGAACGGAATATTCTGTGGAATAGTCTACGGATTGTCAAATTACTTTATATGGTAATTATTTTGTGCTCATTAACTTAGGAAAATGCTATGGTAAGAGCATACGCAGTGGTAACCTGAGTTAAGTTTTAACACAGTGCTACGTCAGCGCCACATCAATTTTAACATTTTCACCTTAACTCACAAAAAAAACACCCTCAACAATAACTCAACCTTAACTCAACAACAATTTACAAAAACACTCCTTTATTTAGGGGGGTAAATTGATTTTTTTTTTTTTTTTTTTTTTTAACCCAAGTCGCCTTAACTCGGCGTTAAGGGCTTAACACGAGGCGTTAACGCGGGCTTCACGCAAGACCATGCAATGGTTAACTTCAATTTAACGTGCGTTAATGCTCCTTTAACTTGAGCTAGGCGTTATTGTTGAGAATGCTCTTAGATATGGTGTTTATATTGTGTTTAATATCTTGTTCTAGAATTGTTATGATTGTTTTCTTTTTGTCAACAATATGGGGTTAAAAAAAAAAGATTTCAATAATCAAACTAAATTTCGGTTTTATATAGTTGAGCTAACATGGGTTTAAAACGTTGATTTTAACGACAAATAATGTGATGAGAAATTACAAATAAAAGTTGCATCGGTTCAGTAACTTCACATTATAGATGTATATTAAGCAACTTACGAAATTGGTCATTAACTTTGTCGCACGAGAAAGGGTGCGACAAGTGCTACAAGGTCAATTAATTTACAACATATGACATTGTAGTATAACAATATTTATATAAGATGTAGCACATGTAGCATCTCAATCAGCTACAAGTGTGATGTGTGTGTTTTAGGTCACAGTGTTATTTGCTACTCGTGAGGCACATGTGGTGCACTTCATATCTGACGAGTGGGTGACCGTGTTTGAAATTTCGTTATTTCAGCAAAAGATGCCTTTGTTGTAAAGGAAATTGTCAATATAACCGATTTGTATCATCTATTAAATCTAATAAAACAGAATAATTTACAAGCCCCTAAAGCACGATAAATTATTAATGCGCTGATGTGTCAGCGATATGATTGGTCGAAAAATCATTAATGCTCTTCTTGGTACAACACTTCTAAGCACAAGCAATACGTCATTTTAGTCAACTACATCAGTCAAACTCATAAGAATCCTATATGGTAACCAATTAATGTTACGCTCCTCCTATCCTCAATGTAACCGAATGTCAAACTTCAATTCAAAACCAAATCAATCAATACAATCAAGCGTTCAAAAAAAATAACCTACAAATTGGAATTGACGATCTTGATGATATGGGACGAAGAGTTCAGGTTATTTGAATTATTAGTTTCAATTTACAATTATTTTGTTTCGATTCAAATATATGATAATAATTCCATTCATTATGAAGTATTATGTTTATGTTATTCTATTGCTATAATTCAGATTTATGTTTATGGTTTAGATGTGATTCACACACTACAACAATCTTTATGTGTTTTTTTATATTGTCAATTTAATTTTGTGCAAATTCCATTTAAGAATTAAGGATGTCTCTCATTCTTCGACGAGTTCGATGCTGTATTCATTAAGGTTCACCCGTTAAAGGCAAGTGGTTATAGAGTTTTGTTTTTCAATAGATTTTACCATTGGGTGCATCTTCACAATGGCTTCTAAAAAAGATCTTATTTTATCCAAATAAGTTGTTTATGTGTTGTTTATGAATAGTGATAAGCCAATAAGCTGCTTGAATAAGCTTATCCATAGACCCATAGTGTCTAATGAAGTAATGAATGATAGATCTCAATGTTATACATCACGTATTGGTAAATGATTTTTTAAATGTTTTGCAGGGTTTTAGAGGCGGAAGAAGGACTTCTTTGAAATGGAGAGGCAAAGGAATTATGAGAAAAGATAAATCTTATCAAGGTGCTGCACAGTGGTATACTGGGCTATGGATTATTGATACGTAAGTTATAATTTATCGCTTTTATATATTTTGTAGCGTGTTTTTAGTTATTTATCAATATTCGGTGCATTTACCATAAAATCCATAGCCCAGTGATGTTTATATTTTGCGTTAATAGAACCAGTTCTTTATTCCTCAAGTTATTGTGTATTTGTGTCTCAAAAGTCACGTAAGTTTTTCCAGTGGTCTTGTGCAGACCTTATTGGACTTTTTATACCCTGTTAGAGTCAATAGCACACATCTTTCAAGTACATTTTTAATAGAAAATTTATTATTCTGGCTTCGTTTTGCAGGTAACATCGCCTTATGAAACCATTCTCCACCATTTGGAAAACGTAACACATGGCCAATTAGCATTCACGTTAAGTGAGTCTGGGTGATATTTGACATGTTTCTCGACGGACCACCCTGGTCAAGGTGGGACTGGAATGACTGGAGTTACAACAAAGGACTGGGAGTCAGTTCGGGTACTCATTTTGAAGTATTGTTTTGGTTTTCTGTCTCGCCTGCACAAGACCCTCTTACATGTTTTCTGTTTGTAGGGACTACATGGAAGCCAAAGGGTTTCATGTTAAGCCATCCAACTTTGGTTGTACAATCTCATGCCAAAATCGCTGCTATTAGTTATAGTGAGGATCATGTACACATTATTTCCTTTTAACTTCATGTGCAAGATATCAATTTATTGATTATGAATGCATCTTCAATCTGTAAATGCAGGTATATTTGCATACTGCTCCATTAGGGTATGTGTCACTAGACGAGGATATGGATTATATATTGCTATGTTATGCTCTATTAGCCCTAAGGGGAGTGCAAGAAACCCACTTGATCTTTTGATTGGTTGATTGTTTGGTCGAGTCTACTCTTTAAAGGTCACCATCTGCCTTAAACTGAAATTATTGTAAGTTTGGATACATCAATAACATCTTTTATTATTCGTTTATTTTTAGTTTAGTGTGCCTATAACAACGACTCACAGTAACGGAATTGTTCTTTTGTATGAATCACCAAGGAATAAATGAGGATAACATTCGAAGAGATTATTTCCTTTAATATAAACTAGGATAGACAACACATGCTCCAATCGTAAAGTTGCATTATACATAAGTCCACAATGTTACATAAGGTCCAGATGTGTAGCAATTATCACACTACCATGCAAAATACATTACTATCAATGCAACAGAGATTTAGTTAAGAACTAGATTGTTTGATGTATTATTTAGCTTAGAAGAATAGCTTAGGCATATCAAGTCAACAGAAACAATAGGGGTTAAGCCAAATTTATGCTTCTAAAAAGTAACCACATTGTTTTACTACTTTAATAAGGCTGTCCAAACCAAACATGATTCTAAGTAAACTCTAAAGCTTTAGAACAATGTACATCACATCAGGTGCATGCCACTCATGACCACTATTTCTTAATCTGTTTATGATTATCAAAGGTATTCTTTTAAGTACCGGTTCTCTGCAATTTTAGTTAACTGTTCTTTTTCTTAGATTAGTTGTAGTTCGGTCGTCGTATAATGGTTAAAAAAGATATTTTTTTATAGGAGATCCATTTATTTTTCAAACACATTTAGTAGTAGTAGTACCTCACTGTGATCGAAGTGTGGAACCGACCAATAACTAGAATCACATATGCTAAATGCATATCTTAACAAAGTAAATTGTATAAATTCCTTAGGTCATTTGTATTAGAAGATCCTTGCATATATATGCCCGTCAACTGATAAATTTGTTTTTAAATGATACAGTCTGCAGTTCGGGGTTTAAGGTCACAACGCAAGCCTCTATCGGTCCAGGTACACCAAAATTTTCCCTCTTTCATTTTTGCTAAGCATTAAATCTATTGTAACAGCTTCTTAATCTCCAAAAATAAGTTACATTTTTGTAATTCAAATCATATGACTGTGACTTCATCATCAAGCCTAAGATCTATGCGCCTTTTTCAAATCATCCCAAAATAAGCTACGATTTCTCCTTACACATTTGATTCAATCTTTATCATCAACCCTGCTATTAGTATCGATTAGTATTGATCTTATATATATTTGATGTAAGTAATTATCAATTTGTAAGTTTCTTTTCAAAACTGATCAGCTCTGGTCTGATAGTTTTTAGCTGCTTTTTGGCATATATGGTTTTGAGTTTGGACTAATGTGGGTTGATTTTGTTATGCAACAAAAGGAATTGATTCTGTTGGAATTGTGAGGCAAGGTTGAAAGGTCGATTTTATTCCTACCGTTAAGCTAAGATGTTGTTCATCATCCATGGGTACGACTCCTCGCTCTTATTGTTAGTGTAACTTTTTATCTTGACGGTATGAACACCAAATTTATAACCACTGTCAAATGTAACAAACGGTTGGTTAATGAGATATTTACATTTGGATAAAAAAAATTCAACTAAAATGTTTTTAGTAATTGAAGTTGTAGTCATATCATATTGGCGGGTTGAATAACGGGTAAGAGGGGTGTCTGTGATGGGTGGTCAATTTTGAGCGTTTGGCTTGTACTGCGCATCTGTTTATTTTAGAGCAAATAAGCACTCAAGAGATAAGATATCCCAAACACTCCCCAATTCATGTTACGTATCAGCTTGACGTGAACCACTTTTTGCCAAAAATATAGGATTTCATATAAATAATCAGTTTAGAGTTTATGTTATTACAAAAGTTATATTGCTTCAGTGATAATTGTAGCAGTTTGACCTATTGGAAATTTTATATAACTTAAATTTGCCCATTTGTAAGGAATAAAGTCATTGACGATTATGTTTCTTGAATTGTAGTTGGTTTCTGTAAGCATGCTCGCGGGGTAATGATACTACTGTGAAGTGCGACTAGGATCACTCACAAGGCACAAGGCTTGATATGCCTGGCTGTCCAGTGGAATAATTTCAGTATGCAAGTATGTAATAATTTCAGGAAAGCAGCTGAGCAGGAAGCGACGGTTTTTTCTTCCGAATGTCTGCTGTACTTTAGATCTGCTGGTGTTGTTGGATGGTATTTCTTTCATGTATTTGTTCACTCATAGCATACCTTGCTCGCTTTCTCTATTTGGCTACCCGAAGTGTTGTAAAATATTTGTAATACTCTTCTACCATAACAGAGTAAATTTTCATTTGCAAATGACATTTTCATATGAATGCAGATTTATGGTATTTGGATGTGGTGACCTTCTCCAAGGGTCTTGATGTAATTGAATATCTCAACCGGGAAAATGCTACACTACAACCTTTTGATATGTCAGTTTTCTTCATTCGGTATGTGAAACCCCTTATGAGTTTGCATTTTTTTTCTTAAATTGAACCAGAATATATATTATAGCAGATGAACCTCATCTCTCAGTATCACATACTAAAATTTCAATACACATAAGTATTTCGTGATCAGTTTTAATATTTGAATAGCCCAAAATTTCAAGACCCGTAAGTATTTCGTGATCAGTTTATTTACTTCTTGGTGTTAATCAGATTACGAAAAAAAAGGCATACGGTAAAAAAAATATAAGTGGAGCTTATATGTGAGACTGGCGGAAAGGTAGTTATCGACCATTTGATGAGGTTATTAATTGTCGAAACGGGTAAATAAACAAGCCTATAAAAGTAAACGTGTCGAAATTTGTTTATAACTGAAATGTTAATGTTCTTATGAGTTTGGTGCCTCCATGACGTGTGCCTCCCTAACTTAAAGTGGATTTAATTCTAATACTGTAATACCATGTCCGTTGTATTTCAGTTACATCCTATAATATCATTTAAATCATGTTGGGCAGACTGTAATGGAGAGTTTCGCTAAAATCACCCATCAGAAAACCTATATGCATAGGTCCACACAACATTACAAATAATGGATAATGGCTACATATCTCCAGAGTATGCTGTAAATGGTATATTCTCAGTAAAATCAAATATTTTCAGCTTTGGTGTTTTAGTATTGTAGATTGTGAGCGGGAAGAAAAATTGAGGTTTTGTTGCTGATGATCATCATGAGAACCTTCTTGGACATGTAAGTGTTGATAATAATCTTTAGTTAATAAAAATGACTTAATTAATTTAATTTCTGTTTTCCATTTATCTGAACTCATATAGGCATGGAGACTTTACAAAGAAGGCAGATCTATTGAAATTATCCTGCATTAGGTGAGTCATGGCCTGTTTCTGTAAGTGTTGCGGTCAATACACATTGGTCACTTATGTGTGCAACATCGAGCAGAAGATAGTCCGAACACACTCTCTGTGGTTTCCTGCCTTCTCCTAAATTTCTTTATTCAAGGAAGTGAAAACGGCTCCACCTCAACTATTCCTTCACCACCATCAGTTAATGGAGTAACGCTAAGCCTAATAGAAGGTAGACAATAAGGAGGTAAAAAGGAAAAAGTATATGGAGTGTTTTACTGAATCTGCTGCATCTCTTTAAATTAGTTGGGCATTGGTTGAAAAAAAACAAGAAAAATGTTAGTTATACATATATGTTATAATGTATATGTAAAAAAGATTAGAATACACTATGAATACAATTGATATGCATGTTTTATCTATAAATTTAATGGGTAAAGCTTCCCCATGGATATTGTTAAAGATATAGCCACTGATACTTAACAGAGGTAAAGTTCAATGATTTTCACTAAATGTCCTGTTACACCTACTTTAAGAATTTAACTCATGATTTCTCTTTTCCATTAGTGTGGCCTAATAGGATGATGATGAGATAGTAAAAGGATGATGACTTGATTAACTAAGCTATGTTCTCCATTAATATAGCACCATCAATTCAATGTTATATTATCATCTTATCGTAACTAATTTCGTTTATGACCTTACACATGTTTTAGGATTACTAAATTGCGTTAGATGTGACTGTGTATTTAGAATGAAATGTCTTACAAATTTTAGTGCCTTTTACTGTTTTTGTCAACTTTTTGACATTAAATAAGAAAATTTTATAATTTTGGTCGTATGTTAACATTGTCAACTTCCCAAAAGATTTGAATCACTTTCTTTTAACTAATTTTTGAAATCATTCTCCATGGTTTTATACAAATGAAAAGTGGTGTAAAATTAAATGTCCAAATTTATGATATCTATAGTAGTAAACGAGGATCTTTTATGGCCGAGCTCCGTAGCGGATTTACTTTGTAGTAAGCGAAATCCCAAAACTTATGTGTCATTTAACATGAAACCACTCTCACGCTTAGTCCCATGTATATATAGATGTGCATTTTTTTATTTAGTTTTATTTTTTATTTTTACTTTCATGGACTACCCGAGTGTTTGATGTTGACGACATATTTTGTCTTTTAAAGACTATCTATCAGTTGGATAAGACGATAAATGCACGTCACTTAATTTCTTGATACATAATTTCTTTAAAAACCCTGTGATTCTACGGGTTTTATAAGTTTTGTGTTCAAAAAAGGTTTGAAGGTTGTTGTTTCCGATACGGATGGTAATCTAATAAAAAAATACTACAAATGTAGTCTACAAAAATACTATATCTGTTTTTGACATTTTTTATATTTACATGTATTATCAATTACAATCATTTTTTTACTCTTATTAGGTGCTCAAAAAATATTCATTGGCTTATCACTTATTTATTTCTCACTACATACATTTGCTTTTCGAGACCATGAAGATTGTAGCCCGCGTGCATGAACGTTTATTAGATTAATAGTTACACCATATTTCTTTATTATATCATTCACTTATTACATATTATTCCATCAAAAAACAATACAAAAACTTTACCTTCGTTGTTTTTTTTACTTTACTCACACGCTTAATTTTTTGATAGATTCATTCTTCTAAAAACTCATGTGATTCTTAAACTATATTGCAGACTTAAGAGATGTGTTTTTTTGAAACTTTTAAGGTCCCACGCGTTGCGTGCTCCAACCATAAGATAAGTTGTATGGGTACCTAACGGGCTTACATTTGTAAAACAATTGTGACATTTTTTTTAGCATTTGCAAGAATAAGTTGCATGGGTATTTACACAGATTACAAAATAATAATAATAATAAATATTGTGGTATATAAAGAAGTTCAAAAAAGGTTTGAAGGTTGTTTTTTTAGATGCGGATGGTAACCTATTAAAAACTACTATAAATGTGGTATATAAAGAAGTTCTTCAAAATCTATGATCCAACGGTCAATAGGTATGTACATTATACATATTACATGTTTTGTGGCATTTTTCTTATTTACACTTATTATAAATCCCAAACTTCTTTTACTTACATATTTTTCAAACTTATTAGGTGTTCACGTAATGGATCTTTCGTTGAAGTGTTAGAATTGTCACTACATACATTTACTTATGAAGACAATCATATTGGAGATCACGAGGCAATGAATGTTTATTACACAGATATTTACAAGCATTGTATTTTATATTATCAATCACTTATAACTTATTATTCCGTTACAAGAAAATTTCATAGCGTTTACGTTCGTTGTTCTTTCTTACTTTATTCACGTACTTACTTTTTTTTAATCAAAAACCCTCTAAAATCCCGTGGATTCCACGGGTCTATAAGCTAGTTATTTCATATAAGATGTCTTTGTTGTAAAGGAAATTGTCAATATAAACATTTTGTAATTATCATTTTTTATGTTTCAGATATAAACATTATAAAATACAAAATTTATAAAGTGTAGCTCTTCATGTTTTGAATAATGGTCGTAATTAAATACTCTTAATCTATCATATGCCTCTTTTTATCACTTTAAAGTTTCATCAAAGTTGATATTACTTTTTAGTTTGAGACGTTTTGTTTTTTCAGTTTACCTCTGCTGTGTATGGATATTTAAATTTACCCTTCATATAAGTTTCTTTGTTAGAAAAAAAGAAAACAATAAATTATGTTTATTATTAAAACTATGAATGTTAAAGACCATTATATAACATTAAAAAAAACCAAAAATTTCTAAAATACTTTTTTTTTTTTTTTTTTTTTTTTTTTTTTTTTTTTTTTTTTTTTTTATCATTGTTAAGCTGAATTCGATTTTACAGGTGGATGGCTTTCTTGTTTTCAGTAGGACCACATGAACTTGAAATCACACAAGAATAAAGCTTCTCATAATTGATATCTTTTTTTTTTTTGGCCGGTCACACGTCTATGTTTCACTTTACAACTTGTTCATTACAATAGAAAATCATATTACTTTTAATAAGTTAATCAAGTTCACAATTATAATTTATAAGTACCAATATCAATAAAAAAAAAACTTATGAATAGGAGGTTTTCTACGATTTTAATTCACCTTTTACATTCTTATACTCCCTCTGTCTCAAAATAATAGTCTACATTTCCGTTTTTAGATGTCTCAAAATAATTGTCCACTTAGCATTTTAAGTAAGAAAAAGAGAATTTAGTGAAAGAATATTCTATTTGAGTGGTTATATTTATAGTGGTCCCACTTTTATTAAATTTTGTTATTATTGTCTTCTGATAATAATTTTGAAATGGAAGGAGTAACAGAGTTTTTATTTTTATTTTTATTTATTATTTTTTTTTAAATTAAAAAAAAAAAAAAAAAAAATTAAACGATGTTTAACTGATATATTGATCTTTCAACAAAAGTTTGATATCACAACCATTCTTAATAAGATTTTCCTTGGCTGGGTCAACTAAGCTTCCCCGTTCGATCAATAATACCGGCAAAACAATGTCATCCACTACAAATACAAACTATAAAAGATTTCGAAACATGTAATTGTAAACCATATAATTTGAGGAATTTTCAACAGAATGTTCTAGAAAGTAAATGAAGTATCATCTTATTTTGAATCGTGGGGACACATCGTCCCCCCACATAGTCCCTTTCACTTGTCGACTTGTCGTATGAGATTTGAACTTTGTAGTTAAGACGAACAGATGACAAACTGTCCCACCAATCACACATAGTGAAAAAGTTATTATATTAAGGTAAACATTGTTTATATTGGAGTAAATGATAGGAACATGAACCTTGACTTTAGTTTTCTCAATAATGCATTTAAAAATTGGGCAAGAGAATAAAAGTGAGTTTTGTAACAAAGAAAAACACAAATCAAATTTGTGGCGCATGCTCTTTCAACTTTTGAGTATAGAAGAATCGCAAAGTGGTCCTTAAACTTGATCAATACATCATTCATCTCTATATTATATTCTACAACGTCAATGGACCTTAACTTAGAAATTATTATCAAACTGACACAAAAGATGCAACCGAATCAAGCTTTTCTGAGCTCGTTTCATTATGAAAGACGGGCTTGAGTTTCGCTTGATTTGACTTGTTTGCACCTTTGATCAAACAAAAACGTGAAATGAAAATGTTCTGGTACGTTACTGAACCTCCATTCGAAGTCGCGAGTTAAATGAAAACTTATCATAGTTATAGAAAGGCATGAGACTTGTCATATTTTTTGTTTCAGAAAACACAATAAAGTGTGATGAAATGTCATCGTTCAAAATTCAGACACACAAAGTTTTAGACTTGAAAAACCAAATTATTTCTTCTAAAAAAAACAAAAAAATATATCAAAAGTCAAATGCTCACAAATCAAAAGCAAGTTTTGAGTTGTGGAGGAGAATAGAAGTAGTTGTTTGACATAGATTCCTATAAAACGGCGTGAAAGTTGACATCATCGATAAGCTAATAATTCCATCTTTAATATATTAAATCGACTCATTCTGATTTATATTTTATCAATTATACAGTGAATATTGAATTTATCAGTGAGGTATTTAAGCTTTTTAACAATCATTGTCATACGTTCTTTATTAACTTCATGACATCATAAGACACTCGTGACTATTTTCTAGTTTTCTACCATTACTTAAGACACTTGTGACATCTTTTTTGTAAAGACGCAAATGTAACTTTATTGATTAAGTAGTCTAGTAAATGATCTAAGATTTCCTAACCCAGTACGTTTAGTTTAATGGTTTTATAGGTTACTAGACAACCACCAATGTGGCATAGTGTTAAGACATCATGATGTTTTAATTTGCAAGAGGATTAAAGTTCGAACTTCACTCGGTATATTCATTAGAGGCGGCTAAGGAAATAGTCTAAAGAAAGGAAATGGTCACAAGAATATCCAGTTAAGCTGCATACATCTTAATTAGAGATTCGTCACTTTCATGTAACATGAAGAAAAAACTTCTTATGTTTACCTTTTTTTTTTTGAACGGCGGAATTTTATTAAAAAACTAGCAAGATGCTAGAGAAACATTACAAAGAAATAAGATGGGGATTTTTAAGCCAATTCTCCCAAGTAAACACCTTATGAGAACGACTATTACACCAATTAAAAGCACGAAAAACTATGTCGTCAAAGATCTCCGAACGTCTAGGATGAATATCATCAAAAATGATCTGATTTCTAAATCTCCAAATGGACCACCACGCGACGAAAAAAACACCCTCCAACATAGACTTGACCTTAAGAGGAAGCCTAATCGATTCAAACCAAGTGTACCATTCCTGGAAAGAGGACCAACCAATAGCCTGAATATCCCACCACCGACAAATGCGAGATAAAATTTGCTGAGCCAAGTCACAACAAAAAAGGGAGTGATTAATATCTTCCTCACCAGAGGAGCACGTTGGACATATACACGACTCTACGTTAACGCCTCTATGGATCAGGTTAGTCCTAGTCGGTAAACCATCTTGGCGGGCACGCCAAATAAAAATATTAACCTTGATAGGAACATATTTCACCCATCTAGTAGCAATGTCTTGTGACGGAAGGAATAAATTATCAATAGAATTGCGTACCTCCTTAACTCGAAACTCCCCGTCACTAGTCAGGTCACAAGTCCAATGATCATAAGAGTTTGACAAGGAAATAGAATCCAGCGTGGAAATCAAGTCCATCATCAGATGTTGTTCAATACCACCTCGTGCAGATCTGCGAAAAGAGTTCTCCAAAGGGAATTGCAATTTAGAAGCCACTGTAGCATCTTTTTCCAGTTCCAAAGCAAATAACCGCGGATATTTACCTATTTCATGATAACCAACAATATTTATCAACCAATAAACCACATGACACGTAAAAGAAAATAAAAATAAAAAATAAATCCGAATTACATAGTCCATAAAAGGGCCCAAAACAAGAACAAAGTTAATGGGATTAGCTTTTAGCGAGAAGTTGCACTTATTGGTCTTTGTAATAATTTGTAGGTTACAAATAATAAATTTGGAAAGTAAAACATCGTGAATCAGGTCTACATAACTTACAAGAATTCTTTTCCAGATGTGTCTAGATTTTCTCCATACGTTTTCAAAGGACGAAAATAGCAATTCGTGTACAAATTAAATTTCATGTATCTAGAAACATATTCTAGGTTTGGTACATCTTTGACACAAGACCAAAACTTTATGTACTTGTGAAACATATGAAAATTATATAATAGGGAAACAAGCATTTGTAACCCCGAGTGGCTGCGTTCTACATTCGTGTTGTTTTTCTTCGATTAAGACAAGAATCTCGACCTGCAAAAGAGCATTCTCAAATCTTCAGCTGTAGCTCTAGCTATGTCGTGGCGAAGATGGGTTAAGCCCGAGGTACTTATTTTGTTAAACTGCATTTGTTATGACAATTAAACAATTTGATATCTCTAAGATATACAAACATTATACAAGTGTAATTTGTTCAATATATTTGTGGTACACTACTTGTGTAGGTTTACCCTTTGATGGTACCAATCGTAGGAGTTCTTGGACTAGTGGCGACACAACTTATAAGAAATATATCAACCAATCCTGATGTCAGGTAAGCGTAAAACTTTTAACCACGAATCTAAGTACAAATTGACTTGTAGCTAACGCTATGTCACATGGAAATACTTCTTTGTTTCAGGGTTACTAAAGAAAACAGAACTGCGGGGATCTTGGAAAACCATAAAGAAGGTGAAAAGTACGCAGAACATGGCTTGAGGAAGTTTGTCCGTGGTCGGACTCCTCAAATCATGCCATCGATCAATGACTATTTCACTCGAGAGAAACAAAGCTGATAATGCCAGGATTTATTATAACGTACACCAGGCCATTTTCATAATTTGTTTGAAAGTAACCAAAGAACATTTTGGTTTACGAAAACTTTTTGATTCTTTATGATTATATACTCAAAATCCTGTTCTTAATTGTGTTCCAAAAATTATATGAAGTGCGCGAATGTATGTATCATACTGTATGTATTTAGCATAACCTTTTAACATTCTGAAATGATATGCGACTCAACAAGCATCCTTGTTATCTAGACTGTACACTTGCATCTAAAAACCAAAACCTTGTGAGCCATCCTCCCGTTACATTGATATCCTCAAGAATGCACTCGCTAGCTTTGAAAATGCCAACGAGCAGGTAAGTTGCAACTGTTGAGCAGTCGTCCTCAGCAGCTTCCCATGCATTACCCATAATTCAATTAGAGGTGAAAAGATAGTGCGGGTGAGGTCACGCTGACCCGTTGCACTTTTCTTAGACATTCTTAACTTTGTTACTAGTATTATTTAACCAGCGTGCAAAGTATGGTACAAAGTTACATGATCATAGCAACAATAATCCGATAATTTTGTTATTTAACCAACTCGAATGTTAAAAATAGCGTACCATGACTAAAAATGGGAAAAAGATAAAAATGAAAGAGTAGTTTTATATTAAAAGATAAATGAAGATAAATGAAGATAGAGTATTAACACAATTAAGGATGTGAATCTAAAGAGTTGAGCCAAAGCACAAAACTGGGACAAAAAAAATTTAACATATGACTTAAGTTGATTTGAAACGCGCATCCGCATGAATTATCAGCTTTTGTCGAATCAAGTATTCGTTTATATTAAGGTTGAGCACTTCTCAAATTAATATTGTGGGTGCTATTAGAAATGGCAGTCATTTCATCACAACTAAAGATAAGTTTTAGTGTTAGTTTAAAAATCAAGACCCATTCTATTAAACATCATATCAAACGAAACTCAACTTGTGAACCTCAGTTCACCACTCATCTCGAATGATACTCGGGAGATTTATATTTGCCGAAATACTTTTGTATTAGGTTTCGACAAGACATCGACAACTAGGACAATTGCGATTACTTTTACCTGGTAGGACAATTGCATGAACCATCAAAGCAACAATTGCGTTGTTAAGATGCGGCATAATGATCAACAAAAACACATAAAGATTGTCTACATGTACCTCGACATGTCGGTGAAAATGAAAGTTGAATAGCCAAAAAAGCTAGAGTAAAAAACATATTACTATGAGCCTCTTTATCAAAGTCCTCTTTGCGAGTAAAGTAACTACAAATAAAGGCGGGCGAGAAAAGACTAGATTGTTATTCAAGAGGAAGACTCGTCTTGTTATAATGCAAGCTACTATATGGGGTGTGCCGTGGCACAAGCAAAGATTTATCAGCATGAAGACAATATACGCGGATTTCATCAGGAAGTCACATGTCCCAAAACATGGGCCGAAGAAAGCCAAAAGTTTATCCTCCCCAAAATCATTTATCATGGTTCATCTTGTTCTTTGAACTTTCACCAGTACGACAATTGCGATTGAATTATCATGATTCATGGACTACTTCTCCCAGATGTTTTCTTGGCTAAACCTCTCTCATACTTCTTCGGTTGACTTTGCAAGATTGAAAACCGATACATCGGTCGATTCTTTTGTTTGTTTGTTAATGATGTTATTGGTACTAATGATTCGAGGACGATAAAGTTTCAGTTTTCTCAAGCCCGTGATTTTGGGACGTGTGACTTCGTGATGAAAGGCATGTCCGCGTTATTGTGTTATAACTGATATAGCTTTCAGCTTTGCTTGTCCCAGGCACACTCCATATGGTCTTTGACATGGCATCTTAACAAGATAGAGTCGCTGGAGAAAAGCGTCGCTGGAGAAAAGCCTGTCTCTTTCACTTAAGTGTGGAGGTGTTTGATATGAATCATGATATATAATTGAAAATCGCTTTCAATGAGGATATAAAGTCACAAAATTCGATATATAATTAAAGGCAAATTACCTGAAAATGTATTTAACTTGCCACTTTTTACCATTGTATGTAGCCTTCTTTTTTTTTTTCTTCCAATCTGTTAATGAACTTGCAAAATCCGTTCATTGCGTGTAGCGGTGACTTGTTTAACCTGCTGGGGCAGGTTAAACTAACGATCGTTAGATTTATCATTGCAATGTTAGTCCTTTAGAATAACGATCGTTTATCATGACTACATACAATGACAAAAAGTAACAAGTTAGATGATTTTTATTATTTTTAAAATTTATGTACGTTTTTACACGTTTTTGCACACATTTTTATACACGTTTTTACACACATTTTAATACACGTTTATACACATGTTTTTATACACGTTTTTATGCATGTTTTTATACGGATTTTTATACACACATTTGTATACACGTTTTTATGCACGTTTTTATACATACGTTTTTATGCACGGTTTTACACAAGTTTTTAAAATATTTCAATACATACATTTTTATACGTTTTCGTCTGTTTTTTTTACGTTTTCGCCCGTTTTTTTACGTTTCCGTCGGTTTTTTACATTTTCGCCCTATTTTTACGTTTTCGTCCGTTTTTTTACGTTTTCGTCTGTTTTTTTACGTTTTTGCCCTATTTTTTACGTTTTCGTCTGTTTTTTTACGTTTTTGCCCTTTTTATTATGTTTTCGTCAGTTTTTTATGTTTTTGTCCGTTTTTTTACGTTTTCGCTCTTTTTTTACGTTTTCATCCGTTTTTTTACGTTTTCGTCTGTTTTTTTTTACGTTTTCGCCCTTTTTTTTACGTAACGTAAAAAAAAGGGCAAAAACGAAATAAAACAAGCTAAAGCGTAAAAAAATGGGCGAAAGCGTAAAAAAACGGACGAAAACATAAAAAAATAGGCGAAAACGTAAAAAAGGGACGAAAACATAAAAAACGGGCTGGNAAACCGACTAAACGTGTAAATCGGGTTGTTGGATTAGTTCGGTTTCATTAAATCGGTTATATTTTTATTCGGGTGATTAAACACAAAAACGTGTAAAAACAAACAAAAAATGGCTAAAAACGTATGTATTGAAATATTTTAAAAACGTGCATAAAATCGTGTATACAAATGTGTGTATAAAAATCCGTAAAAAAAACATGCATAAAAACGTGTATAAAAACGTGTGTATAAACGTGTATAAAAACGTGTATAAAAATATGTGCAAAAACGTGTAAAAAACGTACGTAAATTTTAAAATTAATAAAAGTCGTCTAACTTGTTACTTTTTGTCATTGATGACGTATAGTCCCCATTCGGGTCACAAACCCGATTAGTAAACAATACTAATGTTTAAGCCCACCACGTGTGGGCCGCCATAACGATAACTGGACTACCAGTTAGGCGGTTTGGGCCTACAAGGTCCAAGCCCAAAGTTATTAATGGATCGGATATGGGATATCTCCTAAATAAAAGAGATATAAACCAAATACCCGATATCGGTGAATACGCCGAAGAGTGAGGAGCACGAAACCTTATCGGTTACGTGTATATAAATAGGGCATCATAGCTCTCGTCTAAGGTACGACTTACAAACCCTAAACTCTTCACAACCCTAAATTCGATTACTTACTCTCACGCCGGAGGATAATCGGGGGAGACAATCCCTCGATAAGTCTAACGGTGTTTGTTGCTTTCTTAGTGCGCAGGTCCTCAAGCATTATCATCTAATTGATACGAGAACAGGAACCCAAACAAGGAACGCCCAACTTTTGTATCAACAAGTGGCGCCATCCGTGGGACCCTACACTAAGAACTAGGATGACGAAACACAAAAACGCAAGCCAGCGGACTCCGCAGATGGACAAGACACGCGGTGACCCTCCAAGGAGGAACTACCCAGATCTGACCCTTAGGCAAACCACTGGGACAACCAGTGCGCCTGGTCACCAAGAATTGGAACCAACCCCAATCATCCCAACAGTGGAGTTGCCCGCTGCAACAACTCAAACCACTACGGTGGTCCCAAACACTGATGATCTCCAGCGAAACCTTTTCAACACTCCCCATCAAACGGTACCCACAGTGAACAACACTGTACCGCTGGGCGCGCCTAACCGAGATAAGGGGATTGCTCTGGAGGAAAATATCGTTGCGCTGGAAGAAGATACTCAGGAGCCAATGTTAAAAAATTTTGTATCCAAAAATTACGAAACATTGACAAATCTCCTCCAAGAGGAGGCAAGGAGAAGGCTGAGCCAGAACTTACACGCTCGGTCTGACTTCAATGGAACATCTCCACCGCGTTACCTAGAGCGCGAGCATAACGAGAAGCGCACCGATGTCCACTCTAGACTAGGTACACCATCTAATTCGCAGTACTCGGTGGAATACGAGGGTAATGGGCGACGTACTAACGTCCACTCTAGACTAGGTAGTCGCAGAGTCCACGATAGGCTCGGACCACGGCGCTCACCAAGCGAAGGCTCTTCTAGATCTGGAAGCAGAAGAGCTTACGACAAACCTGGGAAATGATTTTTCCCAAGCGAAAGCCCTTCTAGCTCGGACTCCAATGAAAAACGGCGCAAGCGCCGTAAAAGAAGCGATTCTTCCTCTAGCAGCTCCTCGGACAACGAGGATAAAGAAACGGGACACTGGAAGTCCAGAGGAAGACGTCGCGAGGAAGAGGACGATGACATATCCCTTCCTTGGCGTCGCCAAAAGGTTGATGCGTTCTCAAAGCGCATCAGCGATTATTCAGACAAAAAGAAAAGGCGCATGCCTTCCAATGTTAAAACATATGATGGAACGGGTGACCTTGATGATCACCTAAAAATTTTCGAATCCGCTGCTGGCATCGAAAATTGGCCACAACTTGTGTGGTGCCATATGTTTAATTCCACATTGGTAGGGAATGCGCGAACTTGGTTCAGCAAACTTCTACGAAGAAGTATAAAGGGGTATGAAGAGTTGCGGAAAGCATTCCGTTTGAACTTCACACAAAGAAAGAAGTGCGCTAAGGACCCAGTAGAATTGTCCAGAATTAAACAGCGCCAAGGGGAATCCACGAGCGCCTTCATGGAGCGCTTCAAGGACGAATGCATACACGTCAAGGCGTGTCCTGAAATACTAAAAATTTCAGGATTCATGAATGGGATTAACAACCAAGACCTTATCAAAAAATTAAATGATAAAGTTCCCCAAACCTTCGACGAACTAATGAAGTGCACAAGGTCTTTCATTCAAGGAGAAGCCGCCGTCGCAGATAGCAAGAAAGGATACTCGAACTATAGACCGCAAGAACAGTCAAGGAGACAATCCAATGACCATGGCGGCAATCGTAACAAAGGCTATCGCAATGATGGAGGCGCACGGGGGAACGACAAGTATACCCCGTTGACAAAAACTCCTAGAGAGATATTTGCAACAGAGGGAGCAAATTTTCCTAAACCCCCACCAATGCGTACCCCAGAAGGAAAGCGCACAGGGAATGGGTACTGCGATTATCATGGACAGAAAGGCCACACAACGAATGAGTGCGTCCAGCTACGCCAACTAATTGATAAATTAGTAAAAGAAGGCAGGATGGACCACTTAGTCAAGAACATTAAGGAAGGGAAGGATAAGCAAAGAACTGGAGATAAAAAAGAACCACCTAAAGACAAGGCAGACACAATTTACATGATACAATCATGGCAACGCAAAGTCAAGCCAAAAGTTCAGCCAGAGGTTCTCTCCTAACGATGAAATTTCATTCCCTAAGTTGACTGCGGACAACGCAGTGGCAGAGCCACTCACCATTGAAATATATGCGGGGGGGTCACAATATCCACCGAATGTATGTTGATGGAGGAGCATCCGCGGAAATAATGTACGAACATTGTTTCAAGAGACTACAACCGGAGATACAAAATCAATTGATCCCCGCCTCGTCATCGTTAACAGGCTTCACGGGAGAAAAAATATGGCCAATAGGACAACTACGGCTGCTAGTTACGGTCGGCAACAAGGAGCACTCCACAAAAGCATGGATGACCTTTATGGTGATTAGATCTCCCTCGCCATATAATGGCATCATCGGAAGGTCAGGAATATCAGCCCTCCGCGCGGTACCATCCACGGCACACGGAATGCTAAAATTCCCAGTAGAAGGTGGCATTGTCACCCTCTACAACAACCCTGTGCCTCCCGAGGAATGTAATACAGTTACATGTGAAGCAACGAACACTCCAGAACATGGCGCAGCCAAAATTCCAAACTTGAAAGTGGCAATACACCCTGATTACCCTGAACAACAGGTGTCAATTGAGGGTTCGCTGTCGGATAAAGGGAAAGCAGCTGTGTGCGCACTCCTGCAGAAAAACCTAGATATCTTCGCATGGGAACCAAAGCATATGACTGGTGTACCTAGGTCAATCTCAGAACATAAGCTGCAAATCCAACAAGGATATCCGCCAATAAGGCAGAAGAAGCGTGGCCAGGCCCCAGAGCGCGCGAAAGCCATCCTCTAGGAAGTACACAAGCTTGTGGACGCAGGTATTATGCGAGAAGTCTACTACCATGATTGACTGTCTAATCCGGTCATGGTAAAAAAGAGCGATGGCAGTTGGCGAATGTGCGTGGACTTCACGGACCTTAACAAAGCATGTCCCCAGGACTGCTACCCACTACCAGAAATAGACTGGAAGGTAGAATCCTTATGTGGATATCCTTTCAAATGCTTCTTGGATGCATACAAAGGGTACCACCAAATCCAAATGGCTAAGGAAGATGAGGAGAAAACAGCATTCCATACGAGCCAAGGCGTCTATTGTTACACAAAGATGCCTTTCGGGCTAAAGAATGCGGGAGCTACCTACCAGCGCTTGGTAGATAATGCATTCGAAAAGCAAGTGGGTCGCAACTTGGAGGTATACGTTGATGATCTGGTTATAAAAAGCCATACTGAAGATGAAGTAGTGCGCGATATTGAAGAAACATTCAAAACACTACGGAAAATCAACATGAAGCTAAATCCTAAGAAGTGCACTTTTGGCGCTACAGAAGGCATGTTCCTAGGATACTTAATAGAACCAGATGGCATTAAGCCATGCCCTGAAAAGACTGAAGCAGTCATACAACTCCCTTCACCGCGCACGCTAAAGGAAGTCCAATCCTTGAATGGAAAATTGGCCGGTCTAAACAGATTCCTATCCAAGTCAGCGGACAAGTCACTACCACTATTTAAAACACTCAAGAAGTGCACAAAAAAGGGAGACTTTCGCTGGACTACCGAAGCAGAGGAAGCGTTTCAGCAGCTCAAACAAACAATAGCAGCGCTCCCCAAGTTAGTCGCACCCCGACCAGGGGAGGAGTTGATAATGTACTTATCCGCAACTCATGGGGCAGTAAGCGCGGTACTATTGACGGATAGGAACTCAGTACAAACACCTGTATACTTCGTCAGCAAGGCGCTTAAGAAAACGGAGATTAACTACAGCCCGATGGAAAAGTTAGTACTGGCGCTGGTATTCGCGGCCAAGAGGCTGCGCAGATACTTTCAGGCACACCCCATAGTGGTGATCACAGACCAACCCATAAAGCAAGTCATCTCCAAACCAGACGCGTCAGGGCGATTGCAGAAGTGGAGTGTACTACTAGGAGAACATAACATCTCCTACAGACCGCGCACCGCGGTCAAAGGGCAAATACTCGCGGATTTCATCATCGAAAAGCCAGAAAGCGAGGATGTAACTCAACCACCCAAGGTGGAACTGCAAGAACCATGGATCCTGTTTACGGACGGATCTTCATGCGTAGATGGTTCAGGCGCAGGCCTTATTCTTACCAATCCAGAAGGAATGGAATTTACATATGCCTTGCGCTTTGAATTCACTGCCACGAACAACGAGGCAGAATACGAAGCCCTAATCGCTGGACTACGTATCGCAACACGAATGGGTGTACGCAACCTAGAGGCAAACGTAGATTCCCGATTAGTGGCCAACCAAGTATCAGGAGAATACGAGGCTAAGGAGGAAAACATGATCCAATACCTTGAAAAAACAAAATCCTTAATCCAAGGATTCGACAGATTCACAATTACACAAGTCCCTAGAGGGGAAAACAAGAAAGCAGACGCATTGAGCAAAATTGCGTCTACAAGTTTCGCACATCTGTCAAAACAAGTATTGGTAGAAATCCTGAAAGACAAGTCGATCTCCGAGATGGAAGTATCCACAGTGATAGAAGAAGAAGGCCCTACGTGGATGACACCAATCATTGACTTCATTAGCAAGGGCATACTCCCCCAAGAACAGAAGGAAGCTCGAAGAATCCGGCGCACAGCGCAGCGATTCGAGCTTAGAGATGACGTCTTATATAGACGCTCATTCCTACAACCATGGCTTAGGTGCGTTGGACCTCTCCAGGCAGATTATGTACTTCGAGAAATCCATGCGGGCTCATGCAGTATGCACTCAGGACCACGGTCCATTGTAGCGCGCGCCCTAAGGTCTGGATATTATTGGCCAACTATGCACCGTGATGCGCGAGATTTGGTACGGAAGTGCAGTGATTGCCAGGTCCACAGACCCATTCCGCGCCGACCACAGCATGAGCTAACACCCATCACATCGCCATGGCCATTCTACAAGTGGGGTATCGACATCGCTGGACCTTTCCCTATCGCCGCAGGTGGATTGAAATTCCTTATTGTGGCAATAGACTACTTTACTAAGTGGATCGAAGCAAAGGCAGTAGCGACCGTAACAGGTAACCAAATAAAACGATTCGTATGGGACAACATAGTATGTCGCTTTGGATTACCTGGTGAAATTATCTCAGATAACGGAAAACAATTCCGTGATAATCCGTTCAAAGATTGGTGCGAACAGCTGAACATCACGCAACACTTCGCGTCAGTAACTCACCCACAAACAAATGGTCTGGTTGAACGCGCGAATAGAAGCCTGGGCGAAGGAATCAAAGCGCGTCTGGACAGACACAAAGGAAGATGGGTAGAAGAACTATCACATGTTCTCTGGGCGCACCGAACAACCATCAAGGTTAGCAACGGGGACACCCCCTTCTCTTTGGTCTATGGGACAGAAGCTGTAATACCAGCTGAAATTGGGACACCCCCTTCACATGTTCTCTGGGCGCACCGAACAACCGTACTGCGGAAGTTAACATTGCTACCAATGATGATGAGCGGCGCATAGACTTAGATCTATTGGAAGAGCGATGTGAACGCGCAGCAATACGCGAAGAGAAAGCCAAGTCAAGAATGAAAGGATACTATGATGCCAAAGTACGCAGCACTTCATTCAGACCAGGTGACTTCGTATACCGCGAAAATGACTCAAGCCGCGCAGAAGACACTGGTAAGCTAGGACCAAAGTGGGAAGGACCTTATGAGGTCATTGAAGCACTGGGAAAAGGAGCGTACAAGTTGCGCGGTAAGGATGGCCACGAGCTACAGCGCACGTGGAACGTCCGCAATCTCAAGAGATGCTACCTTTAGGAAAGGCCACGGCCCAACACGGACATTCACGCACTTTAGAAAGTGCCCCCAATAAAGATCCGTGTAATTTTATTTTTTGAGTCTTATCTAGATAAGTATTTTCTTTTACAAAACTTGCAAGTATTAATAAAACATTCGCGGTTTCTAGCTAACTCTGCGACACAATTTCTTTACATTGTCATTTAAATACTGTTTATATTTCAATGTGTTGGTTACATTACCTTTAGCCTACATGGCGTGCATGCACTAATTAATACCCACGTTGGTAAAAAGGATGAGTTAACCTACTAAATAACTCGTTGAGTAAGAGGGTTGCAAACCCATCAACTTCGGATCACGTATCCTTGTTAAACACCTTGCGCTCAAGACGTTGGCGCAAGTTCCTTACGCACCCCACGAAGGATGCGTAATAGGGCACACTGTGCGCGTTTAACAACTTAGGAAATCAAGACTCTTGATTCCTTTAAGTATAATACGACAAGTAAACTTATAAAAATACATAGATGACTATGATCTCTTTCTTTTCACTAAGTTAGAAAATTCCATACACGACTATGGTCCTTACTTAAGGAAATTCATATATAATTATGATTCTTCTTTTCTAAGCACGCTTAGACACTTAAAAGATATCTTCACACAAAGATACATGAGTCATGTGCGAACTACGAGTTCAAAAACATAAATACTTAGAAATTCTAAAAGCACTAAGTACAAAAGGAACTTTATATATACACGACAAGTTATACAAAAATGTGTTCCTAAACAAAAACTAAGTACAAAATGGCTAAATGCTATATGTACGCCTCAGCTGGCTAGAGCTCCCACTAAGAGCTATCTCCTTTGCATCCTTGAGCCTCTTCAGCAACTCAACATCATCAAAGGAAACGGTGGCCACAGTGACAGGCACGCCATCGGATCTAGGCAGATGCGCAGCGCCTATGCCGCACAGAATGGCCTTCCCTTTTACGCCTTTCTTCCTGGCGACCCTGGATGCATGAGCAGTTAGAGACCTTTGCAATGAAATCTCCTTCTCAAGACGAAAGGGATTCAAAATATCACGCGGCTGAGCAAAAATAGGTACCTTCAACTGCGCCACGTCAGGCTTCAAATAGAAGTCCAACTGCTGATCTGCATCCTCCTGTAGATGCCTAGGAAGAGTAAGCCCCGCCATTATCACATCGATGGGCTGATCCTGATCACGCTCCAAACGCGCGATGTGGGGAAGCTCGAGCTTCTTTAACCCTTCCATGGAAGCTCGAGCTTCTTTAACACTTTAATTTCCAAATTGTATATGTATATGTTACAATCTTATTCTGTGTTTTACTTGCATGTTTATCGATCAAAAGATTCAATTAGCAGCATAAAGAACAAATCTCCAGGTTTGTTGAATCTTTAAACATGTTCAATCTTTCTTATAATTTAAACGTGTATGAATGAAGCTGGTCATGTGTTCTTTT
Organism: Artemisia annua; assembly: GCA_014162995.1. NCBI lineage: Eukaryota > Viridiplantae > Streptophyta > Magnoliopsida > Asterales > Asteraceae > Artemisia > Artemisia annua. Next base: position 188,524 of record LBNU01021942.1, read on the forward strand.
TGCATGTTTGTCAATCAAAACATTCAAGTAGCAGCATGAAGAACAAATCTCCAGGTTTTTTCAATCCTTAAACATGTTCAATATTTCTTATAATTTAAACGGGATATGAATATATAAAGCTGATCATGTGTTTTTTTTGCATGTTTGTCAGTCAAAAGCTTCAAGTGAGAGCATGAACGACAACTCTCCAGGTATATTTCAATAATCTAAATGGATTGCATTATTTATTTATTTATATGTATATGTTTTAATGCTATTATGTGTTTTGTTTACATATTTCTATTCCTTCCATCTTTATTATTTGTTATTTATGTTTGTAAGCCGCAATGATTTACAAACCTTACTTGAATCTGCATTATGTATTTGTATGTATTAGGATTACTGAAAACCATATATGTTTGTTATGGTCACGGCTTGGAAATTATTCACATCGATCTTTATCATTTATGATTACATAATTTATATCATTACAAGTTGTCTAATGATTCATAATGCCTTCAAATACAAACACTTTTGCTTGGAAGTTGATGGTTAAAATAATTCTCAAAAGGGAAAATTCATATAATCATTTACTACTTTAGCATTTGATGATGCATTTGAGTTATAATGTTAAGCTTATGCTCCAGAATGAATTAGCCCACACTTAGAAACCTAACTATATTTGTGAAATCGTGCACTTAACCTCAGATGCGATTGTGACTTTGTTTCAAACTAGATGGGTAGGCCAAACAAAATTAACATCAAATAAGCATCTGTGAATTAGTTACATGTACATGTAACATATGGTTATGTCTCAGCTACCTGGCAAGTTTCTAATGCGTTTTTAAAGCCAACTTTTGTCAAAGTTTCTTTTTTGTTGTCCTAACTTCCCCTGAAAAAGTTCAGTCCAAACAGCCCAAAACCAGAATTTTTTTTAACCTTTTTTATGCGGTTACTTGCTGTCTAAACAGCCTATTAAAAGGGTCTGTCCAAATAGCCCCAGAACATAATTTTTTAACCTATTTTGTGCTATTATTTACTGTCTAAACAGCCCATCAAAAGGGTCTATCCAAACAGCCCAAACCAGAAATTTAGCGAGCTTTTCTGCACTTATTATCGTCTAAATAGCCACTCAAAAAGGCATGTCCAAACAGCCCTTACACTTATTGTTTGCTCATTTTTTAATTGTTGAATTCCTGCACAAAATTTATAATCAGTTTACACTTTTTGTTACTGTTTTTGTTCCTTTCTTTTGTGCAAATTTATGCAGGTTACATCAACATCGAGTCGAACTCCAATAAGAGGTGAAAATGGATCTTCATTCAAGAGTTTTTCAAGCATAAGAATGTCTCCCTCCGGATCATAGTAAGAATCATCACTATCCGATAATGAAGATGTATCGGTAGAAAGAAAAGCATCGACTTCTTACAAAAAGAAATCACCTCCTTCGAACGGAGTGAAAGAAGGGGAAGAGTCGGCAATTATGGGTTGAGAAGTAGAAGAATTATCTTGGGGTGAAGAAAGAGAAGAAGTGGGATTGCCACTTGAAAAACCGAGTATCTCTTGGGAATACTCATCAGAAACTTCATCAATGACATCGATTTTGCTGATGGTCATGGGTTCATTGGTGGAGGAATATCTTGCTGTTTGGTCTAAGTTAAACGTGACGGCTTCGTGACCATCTCGCAAGGTAATCTCTTCATCGTACACATCTATCAAAGCACGGCCCGTCTTTAGGAAACCTCTTCAAAGAATGAGAGGAACCCTTGGATCGGGATCAAAATCGACGACAACAAAATCAGCCGGAAAGTGAAGTTTTCCCACATTGACGATGACATCTTCGACTATGCCTTTAGGACGAGAGGTAGAACGGTCGGCAAGCTCGAGAGTCATGCGTGTCAGAGTCAAAGGGGGTAACGACAATTTCTGCCAGACGGAAAACGGCATAAGGCTAATGCTAGCACCTAAATCGGCCAAGGCGAAACATTGAACCATTCCGGGAAAATTGCATGGAATTAAGAACTTGCCGGGGTCTTCAAGCTTTTCGGGAAGCTTTTTAAGGAGCACTGCCGAGCAATCGCATTCAAAGGTGTAGTCGACATTTCATACAATTTATCTTTATTATTCAACAAGTTTTTAAGCATTGATGAAAACTTTGGCATTAACACAACAGCATCAGCAAGACTCAAATCAAAGCGAATGTCTTGAAACATCTTAAAGAACTTTTCCTTCATTATGTCATTTTTATCTTGACGTTTTTGCTCATTAAGACGAAAAGGATATGGAAGACTTGATTTAACTGGTTCATCTTGTTCAAAAACAATTTTCTCTTTTCCTTTTGAAACATTTGCATTTTCATTTGTCGATTGAACCACCGGAGGTTTGATAGTTTCGGTCCTTCCTTGGTGAATAGGAATTCTCGTATCCGTTGTCACCTCGGTTGCACGGTCCACTACCTTAGAAGGAGGAGTATAAGAGGTAGTTGGAACCGTTGGTTCTTTGTAAGAAACGCCACTGCGTGTTGTGATCGCCTTGACATCGTCCCTCGGGTTAGCGATCATGTTGCTAGGTAAGGAAGTGGTACCCGAACCCGAGGGTCGATCATTTAAACGCTTGTTCAATTCAGCCATTTGATTAAGCATCACATGATTCATTTCCTCTTATTTTTTAAGTTGTGTCTGCTGACTTAGTATCAAAGCTTGTTGGTTTTGGTTGAAGGTTTGCTGATTTTGGTTTTGACGAAGTAATTCTAACAACAACTCGTCTGTGTTCGATTGATTTTGAATAACACCTTGGTTTTGGTTAAAAGTTTGCCCACGGGCATTGTTATTGAAACCTTGACCTTGATTTTGAAAATTTTGATTCCATTGATTGTTATTTCCATAATTAGCTCCTTGGTTACCAAAATTTCCATGATTACTTTGAAAGTTTCGATTTTGGTTAAAACCTTGATTT